>VMDO01030262.1:0-21521 GCA_007922755.1 Pedetes capensis | reverse complement strand
AAAAAAAAAAAAAAAAAAAAAAAAAAAAAAAAAAAAAAAAAAAAAAAAAAAAAAAAAAAAAAAAAAAAAAAAAAAAAAAAAAAAAAAAAAAAAAAAAAAAAAAAAAAAAAAAAAAAAAAAAAAAAAAAAAAAAAAAAAAAAAAAAAAAAAAAAAAAAAAAAAAAAAAAAAGTCTGTTAGAGAAAGATCTCAAATCAATGATTTCAGTGTATATCTTATCAAGCCATAAAAATTAGGGTAAATTAGACCCAAAGTAAGTAAAAGGAAAGAAATAATACGTAAAAAATAAAAAGAGAAAGTAATAAAATAGAAAATGAACAAAACAGGAGAAATCAAAGTCAAAAGTTCACTAAAAAAATTAATAAAATATAAACTGGCAACAATGATTCAAAACATTTGTGTTACAAGAAACACAATTTTGCAATAATATGAACAAAAAAGATGAACCATAGACCTCACAGATATTGGAAAGCTAATAAGGGCATGTTATAGATAATTCTTATTTTAATCATTGTTATTGTTGTTAGGTGCAGTCAAGTTGGGGTCCAACTCACAGTGACCATACATACAACAGATGAAACACTATTGTTAGTGCTTCTCTGCTATTCATAGAGTTTTCAATGGTTCATTAGTTTGGGGGAGTAGATTGCTGGGTCCTTTTCCCAAGCCTACAGCACCTGGTATTCCCTGGTGGTCTCCCATCCAAGTACTAATCAGGCCCTACCCCGCTTCACTTCTGAGATCTGACAGGATCAGATGCCACAATGGTACAGCTGCAGGCATTTTATTTATTAGATAAGACAAATACCCTGAAAAACACAACTAACCAATAATAACTTATCAAAATACCACAGATAAAATCTAAATATCCCTAAATTTATTAAACAAATTAGTCTGTAATTTAAATTGAACCAATCATATCCATCATAAAAAATAAAACAGAAAATAACAAGTGTTGGTGAGGATGTAGAGAAATTAGAACACTTACACATTGCTGATGCAGTAGCTGTGGAAAGCAATATGGTGAACCTTCTAAAAATTAAACACAGAATTACTATATGATCCAGTAATTCTACTTCTGGGTAGACACATCCAAAAGAAGTGAAAGCAGAGAACTGAACAGATATCTGTATGCTTATATTCTTACCAGCATTGTTCATAACAGAAAAAAGGTGGAAGCAACCCAAGTAGAGCTTCAAACCCACAAAAAATTAGATTCCAGTTCCAGTATGGGTTCAATACCTTGAAATTTAGACAGTTCAGGTTTGGTTTTGGTTCCATTTAAAATTTTAATTCTATGTGTGAATAGATGAGTGAAATTTTTTCAATTTTTTTCAATCCTTAATTAGCTAATGATACCAAAAATAAAAATGACTCAAATATTAAAATATGAACCTACAACCAATTTTTTACTGAGTTCAGGTTCAGGTTCCTGTTTGTGCTCAGTTTGAAGCCTTGCTAACTACAGATAGAATTTAAACCTAAACCAAACCAAAACTCTCCAAATTTTCACATATTGAACCTGAACCCAAACTTGAATCTAATTTTGCAGGTTTGAAGCCCTGAACCTAAGTGTTCATTGAAAGATGAATGGATAAACAAAACAAGATACTGTGTATACATTCAATGTAATATCATTCCATCTTAAAAGGAAGGAAATTTTCACATAGGCTATAACATAGATAAATTTCAAAGATGATGTTGTTGTTAAGTGCCATCAATTCAGGTCTGACTCATAGCGACCCTCATAGGGTTTACAATGGCTGATTGTTTCAGGATTGCTTCAGGAGTGGATTGCTATGTCCTTCTCCTGATTTTGTGGTGCTGGGGATTAAACCCAGTGCCTCAGAGAGCGTAGACCACCACTCTACCAACTGAGCTAAATCCCAATCCCGTAAAGACATTATACTAAATGAAATAGGCCAGTCACAATATTGTATAGTTCTTTTTATGTAAGGTTCCTAGTGCAGTCAAATTCATAGGGACAGGATGCAGCACCACCTACCTGGTGTTTGCCAGGGAGGGGAGAATGAGAAGTTGAGTGTTTAATGTCATTCAAAGTATACAAAGTTGTATGTAGAATGAACAAGTCTAGAGATGTAATGTACAATATGAGCACCAGAGTCAGTAATATTGTATTTGGGGTTTTTGCTTAAATAAAGTATATGCTCCTACCATATACACACACCCACAAAAGGATAACTACATGAGATGATGAATATGTTAATTTACTTGACTATCGTAACTATTTCATTACATATATGTAGTGATATGAAAACATCTTATTTTATATCATATATAGACATAGATATAGGTTTAGATATAGATATAAAATTTAAAAAACTTGTTTTGTGAGGGCAGCATAACCGGCATAAGTAATGTACATTTGTGTGAAATAAAAGTTTGAATATTGGCCACATTGTTTCATTGCAGTTTTTCCATAGACTTAGTGCTTCCCTTTACAGTTTCAGGTTATTAAATGTTTGTTAGGGCCAGGCAGCGGTGGCTTATGCCTGTAATCTCAGCAACTCCGGAGGCAGAGGCAGGAGGATTGCAGGTTGGAGGCCAGAAGCAGCCTACATACCTTAGCAAAACCGTGTCTCAAAATAAAAATTTAAAAATAGGCTGCGTGTCCAGCCCAGTGGTAGAGTATTTGTCAAGTATGTGCTAGGCCGTGGGTTCAACCTTCAAGTGCTGAAAAATAAAAAAGTTTGTTAGGAACAAAACTTGAGGATATGTAAAAGGAGAAAGCCTAGATAAGAGTTTTCTAGGCATGTCTTAGTATACTTTAATTGCTATGGCTGAAATAGTCATGAACCACATAGCAATGTTTCAGTTAAAGACAAATTGCATATGTTACAGTGGTTCCCTAAGATTATAGTGGAAAAATTTCTCATCACTTGGTATTTTTACCATACCTTTCTATATTTAGATACACAAATAGCTACTATTGTGCTATCATTGCCTACAGTATCAGTACAGTAACTTGCTGCACAGGTTTATAGTCCAGGAGCAATAGTCTATGCCATAGAGCTTAGGTGTGCAGTAGGCTATACCACCTACATTTGTGTAAAGTACATTATGAGTTATGATGTGTACACAATGGCAGAGTTACCTCAGAATGTATCTCTATTTTTAAAGGATGCATGACTATATTTTGTTTGTGTTATTTCAGTTTACAGCAGAGAAAATAAGAAGGTGGCAACAAAATCATTACAAACCCTAGTAAGATGTTTTGAGATTTATTTACTTTAAGAAGCAGCTGAAAATGTGGCCCCAACCCTTCACTTAGCTCAAATGAATTCTCCCATGTCAAATCTGAGTCCACAGTATCAAGGGGCATTTCTTTTACTTCCTCTGCCTATAAAGTTTCCACTTTCAGCTCACCATCCTATATTGGCTCTTCCTCTTGAATCCTGTAAAGGGCCAAAATGAAATGACTGAGATTGAGAGAATGACTTTAGGGCCACAGCCCTCTCAGATCTCAAAGCCAAGGCTTGGTCATGAAGAGTCGACTGATGAAGCAGTGGGAAGGAACAGACCCAGAAAGGGACTGATGCTCACAGAAGTATCAGATTGACAGTGTCATTATGAATAGCATTTGTTATGCTACCAAGCACTCAGTGGTATGTCATGAAGAGCTGACAGGAACCTGTCAGCTCTAGGTTTAGTTAGGTAGGGGCCTATTTTAGGATGCAAGGAAGAGAATAAATGCATTAAATGTCTTGGGTTTAGTATACAGTGTGACAAATCAAGGAGAAGACGGTTTTGAAACTTATCAGTTTTCAGGGTCAACCACCACTGCCACCACCACCATTACCACATAGAGCTTAAAAGCAAAAGAAGCCTTAATCAGAAGGACAACTTATGGGCAACAAATCTCTATCCAACTCCAAATTTTGGCTAGATGCTTTGCCTTCTACTAAAATGGAGCTCTTTTCATAATAATTCCCACATCTGCCTGACCATACCAACAAACTATAACATATTTTGCTGGAACAGGTAAAATGTATATTGCATAAGTGCTCTACCACTAAGCCACACTCCCAGCCCCTTCTCTACACTTTATCTCTAGACTACTTATAATAATATAGATAAATGCTATATAAATAGTTGTCACACTGTATTGTTAGGGGGGAAAGTCTGTACATGTTCAGTAAAGGCACAATTTAAAAAATACTTTTAATGATGGTTGTAATCTCCATTTATCAAGGGGTACTATTTTTTAAAAAATCTATAAAAGGACAAAGGAAATTCACATGCTTAAAGTTACCCAACTAAAAATTGATGAGGTTTGATTCAAATCTAAGTAGTCTTAACTACAGAGCTCATACTCCATTTTATCTTTACTTTCTTTCATCTTTTATCTTTTTTTTCCTTTTTTTTCTGTTGAATAGCTTTGTTATTCACATACATATAATTCACCCATTTGCCTACTAACTATGCACACCACATACACCAAAAGGATCTTACTGATTCTCCAGTTTTTAGTAGGATTGCTAATTTGTTGCAATTTATTCAGGAAAGCTCAGCATTTCTTCTCTCCCTTTAACTCTCTCAACTCTGTATCTTCTCTTGGGCCTTTAGAAAATAGCAAGCAATGCCATTAAGAGTTCCAAGTCCCCAAACTAGGAGCGCACAGTCATTTTCTTTCTAGAACTCAAACATCAAGATATAGGCAAAGGAAAGCGGGGTATGGTGGCTCACACCTGTAATCCCAGCAATCCAGGAGGTGGATGCAGGAAAATTGCAAGTTTGAAACCAGAAGCAGTCTGCTTAATTTGGTGAGACCTTGTCCCAAAATAAATAGTAAAAAAACAAACCAACCAACCAAACAAAAAAAACGGGCTGGGGGTACAGCTCAGTGGTATAGTACTCGCAAAACATGCAAGCGCAAGGCCCTGGGTTCAATCCCCCAGTACCAAAAAATGGCAAAGTATTTAGGTATCACCTAAATAATATAACAGTTTAATAGCCAGTTCTTTCACAGGACTGCTTCTATATAGTTTAGGAGTAGGGGCAAATAAAAAAAGGGCTTCTTATTTCCCTTGCTTTTTAAGCTTGATTCTGTACTTACTTTCTTACATTGGAATACTAGTAGAAGAGCACTATAGAAGTAGACCAAGTAGTACTCCTGTTTGTGCCAATCTATAACTATTATCCTTGGAGCACTTAGCTGGCTCTGGGCAAAAACTATTTGTAAGACTCCCCAAGAATCATTTCCAGTTGTCTCAGCTCACTAGAACCCCACAGAGAGAAACTGCTGTTAATCATATGCTAAATGTCTGCCCACCACTTAAAAGTTAACTCCTCTTCAGTGTTTCCTAGGTTCTGAGCATCTTTTAAATAAATAAATTACTAAGACATTCATGTTTTTACCTTTGTAACTATTTAGCTTTTTTACTCAGCTAGGAAGCTGGTACAAAGGTTTCATTCAGAGGAACAAACATCTAGATAAAGCTATACTAAACATTACCTGAGAACCTGGCATTAATGAGAACAAATTAAAGTGCTATTGTTGTACCATTTTGGAGAGAGAAAGCTGACAGGTATGAAACACTTAAGTATCAAGTACACTGCAGTGAAAACTGAAGCTTCAATTAACCCTGGCAATTTCAGAGAACTCCGAGGGTGACCATCTACGAGGTAAACAGCTCAGGCAACTTACACATCTTGTTTTAATCTTTCTTTGGATGATTATAATTTCAGGGTATAAATAAGGTTATTAGCAAGAACAGAACAACAACAATAATTACAGTAAGTATTTGCAGAGCACTTTGATCACACTATGACGTCAATCACTCTCCAGCTTCAAAATGGGTGTCTCATGCTTTACTTTTGCTTTCCAGGACCGCCCTGAAGCGTGGCTACCCCATGCACTCACTCACACAAAAGGAGGCTATTGGATTCAGGAGTTATTCCTTTAGGCAGATTTCATATAAACCCATCCTAAAGCCATCTCAGTCCAAAATATCTGAAGGGTATACTATCCTAATTACTCTGGAAGGTGTCTCCATACACATTATCTGGACCAGAATGAAATTGGTTTCAACTCATTCAACTGGCATTTCACCCTTGTCTGTGCTCTAGTAACATCTAGAGGTCTTAACCAACTTGGTGTCCTGATAAATTACTTTCTTTAGGTTTTATGCATACTTCATGTGTTATCAGTCCTTACAAGTATGGTAAAAAGCTCACGTGGATGAGATTAATGGAGTTCCATCTTTACTGAGACATCTGCTTTCCTCTCCATTGCAGAGATCTCTATCTCTAGGTACACTAGGTGGCAGGAGACATTTACACTCATATGTAGAATTTACTCAGTTATGTTTGGACTAATGTATCAATAAGGCTGCCATGGCTGAGAATGGAATATTATTTTAAAAAATTCAAGTTCTAAATGGATGTTACATATAAAAAAATGGAACTACATCATGAATGAATAAATAATCCAAATGAAATGTATTTCCATAAATTTAAAAGGTCAGATTTAGATGGCAAAGGTACAGCACTGTATAAATTCTATTTTAAATAATTACAAATAATTAAATAAGCAACGCAAACTGCACCATGGAATATCACGTAAAATCCTGATGCCATTCCACAGACAGCACAATGCAATCAGAAGTGTCCAAAGAAGTAAAATTCACGAAAAGGGTACAATTTCAACATAAGACCAGACAAGTTGAAAGTTTCTGAGAGAGCAATACAAAATTCTAGGACAGGCATGGTGGTACACCCTTTACCAGAACTAGGGAGGCTGAGACAGGAGGATCATATGGCTGAGGCCAGCCTGTGTCACACAGCAAGACTCTTATCTCAAAAAACCAAAAACCAAACATAAAACCCTCCAAAATCTACAGATTATGGATATGATATATAGAATAGGGGGGGCTTGGATTTAGCTCAGTTGGTAGAGTACTGCTCTGCTGTCTCTGAGGTTCCGGGTTCTAATCCCAGCACTGCAAAAATGGGAGAAGGATGTGGCAATCACTCCTAAGACAATCCTGAAACAATCAGCCATGAAAAACTCTATGAGGGTCATTATGAGTCAGATATGACTCAACAGCACCCAACAATAACATACAGAATATGGATATAATAAAGGCAATGTATAATAGATGCAAGTATAAGGTGCTATGAGAGCCCAAAGAACAAATGATTAAAGCTTGTCTTGGTTTATCAGAGAACTTCCTGATAAAGGTGATGTTTATATTGGGTAACAAGTAGTGATGTTCCAAAGAGATAAGGGTAAAAGAGCATTTCAGGGAGAGTATTAACACAAAGAAAAAGCAACAACAAGCATACTCAGCACTCAGATCTTGGTTTCTATTTTATTTGTTTGTTTGCTTAGTGGAATACTTGGGAGTTGAACCCAGGGTCTCACAATACTTTGTAGTGCTCTACCACTGGGCAGTACACCTAGCTTATTTTTCCATTTTTTATTTTTTATTTTCAGTCAGGGTCTTGCTAAGTTGTACAGGTTGCTTCTAGCTTCAAACACAATCCTCCTGCCTCCACCTCCTAAGTCATTGGGATTACAAACATGTGCCATCATACCTCATTTAGATCTTAGTTTCTAATATTCTCTAAGACAAGGAACCAGAGCTCCTTGGGAAAATGGTTGGTCCCAGGAATGGGAAAGAGAATGTAAGACGAGCCTACAGTATTTTATAATGCCAGAAAGTAAGAAGTGCTGAAACCATCCAAATAACAAAACAACCCCACCATGATGAGGGTATAACCAAAGCTCATTGAACCTTCTGAAATAGCCCCCAATGAATGCCAAAGCTAGAACATTTCTAGCAACAAAATAAAAAGTAGTTTTGAATTATAATCCAAAGCAAAAGGTAAATATACATATTTCAATACTGGTCTAAGCTAGGCATGGTGGTACACACCAGTAATCCCAGCACCTGGAAGGCAGAGACAGGAGGATCATGAGTTGGAAGCCAGCCTGGATTACACAGCAAGACTGTGTCTCAAAAAACCAAAACAAACAAATAAAATATAAATAAATAAATGGGGGAGGAGAGATAAATCTTCCATGCCAAATAATTCTAAGTAGTTTACATAGATACTGTGTCCTTAAGGAGGTGGAATAGGACTCCTCCTTCCTTACATTTGGGTTGTACACAGCACCTTCCTTCTAAAGAACACATTACTACGGAAAAGGGATGTGGGGAGAGAGTAAGTCTGCAGTGCAGAAATTTGACAAACACTTCTCAGCCAGGTGATGAAGGTTAATGTCAACAGTGATAGGACATGTTGATAGCATATACTCTAAGAATAGCACTTTACCTCTGTGTTCTTCTTCCTCCCCAAACCAATAACCCCAGTTTAATCATGAGAAAAGTTGAGGGACATTCTGTAAAATACCAGACTAGCTCTCCTCAAAACTGTCCTCAATGTCCTCAAAAAGAAGGAAAAACTCAAAAACTGGCAGAGGCAAGAGAAACCTGAGGAGAGATGACGCATTGTGAAAACTATATTAGTCAGGTGAGGCTGCTGTAACAAAATATCCTTAATTGGATGATTTAAACAAAAATTTATTCTCACAGGTCTGAAGGCTACAAGTCCCAGATGGAAGTGCCAGCCAATCTGGCTCCTGGTGAAGGCTCTCTTCCTGGCTCATAGATGGCCACCTTTCCTCTGGGGGAGGGGGCGAGGCACACTGAGACCGAGATTTTATTTAAAAGGATACCAGTTCTGTTGAATTAGGGACCTATCCTTGTGGTCTCCACTAAACTTTATTAATCCCTTAAAGGTCCTATCTCCAAATATTGTCACATTTGGAGTTGCAACTTGAAGGAATTTTAAGGGGAAACAATGCAGTCCATAAAAAAACCATCTTCGAGCCATAAATGAGCTTGACCTTAAGATAGTACAAATTTAGAATGAAGCCAATTATGAGAATGGAAAACGGGAAGATAAAAAGAAGTTATGTCCACTGTTAAGCAGTTGGATTTTCATTTGAACCAGTCCTACCTGTTTTTTTCAGACATTGAGCCAATATATTCCTTTAATTATTTAAACCAGTCTGAATTTTCTGTTATCTGCAACCCAAAGTAACCTAATAGTGATAAAGCAGTTCTTAATTTCCCCTACCTGGCAGTATAGGTGCAAAATACATGATTTGATCTGGATTAGGCTTTTCTTAGTTTGCAGGACAGAAATTAATGGTGATTTATGATGGTGGAGTTGAGGGAAAATAAAACTGATTACTATGAAATAAGCCCATAGCGAGGATGAGGGCTAGGGTGTAGCTCAATAGTACAGTGCTTGTCTAGAATGCACCAGGTACTGAGTTTGAATCCCCCCACTGCTAAATAAATAAATAAATAAATAAGAGGAAAATAGGAAGATTAGGTGGACTTGATGTGGGTGGAGTCTGGGTTTAACAGAAAACAAGGGGAAGGGAACATATAGGAGGTACTGATTAGTGATTAGGCCTTCTGAGTTTGCTAATCTGTGTTTCTTAGTAACAAAACGGTAACACTGTAACAATGAGCAGGAAACACTGCTTTCAATGAGATTCTTACAGTGGGGCTAAAATCATAAGGCGACCAACACCTATAAAAGAAATAGTTCAGAATTTACAAAATCTGAAACATGGACTCCCATACATCACCTGGTTTATAGTCCTCTGAAGTCAGTATCATGGACCCAACTCAAGGGCACCTAACAACAACAACAAGAACAAGAACAAAGGTCAGTATAACAAATCTCCATCCCTGGCTCTTCAGGAATGGTCTCCCACTGGGCACATCTCCTAAAATAGGTTTGTCAATCTAAAGTCCTTTGACAATTCCTTAAAATGTGTTTTTATATTATGATAATAATATAAAAACAAAATCAACAGGAGCACATGTAACTACTACTTGGTTTCAGCGCCTATGTTTGCATTTATGATCTTGTTAGCAACTAGCAGCACAGATGTAATATGTAAATGATGCATCAGAGTATACAGCACACTAAAAAGATTCCGCAGTATTCTGAATGGAGAAAAGCAGTGAGGGAATTGAGCAGACACATAGCACACAACAGCACAGATGGGCTGAAGTCAAAAGAACCTGTATGGTGATGGCCATTCCCTTGTTTATAACGATAGCTGCAATTTGACTTCAGTAAAACACCGGCAGTCACACTATAATGCTGTTGGTTTGAGTTGTATTTGTTTTTGTGGTTGTATTTATACTTATTTTGATTTTATGGTTGAACAGAAGCTCTATGCACAAAGAGCTTATATCTAGATTTGTATTTATAAACCATATAGTAAAAACATTTGTGTTAACCCAGAGGTCTGAGAATTTTTTTCTTTACAGCCTTATTTCTCAACGTTGAGAAATACAATATTAAAAGATTGTGTCCTAGAGAATTCTATTCTTACTTCCCCTTAACAAAATAAATATCCCAAGTAGGGCAGAATCGTCTCAACGATCCTTGGAAAACAATTTCAGGTAGAGGTGACGGGGTTTAGACTAAATTGAATCCAGGATCTGTCACTGTTGTTTTAATTTGGCAACCTCTGAAACGATACTTGGCTGATTTCAATTTTCTCAATAAAATGTGGCTAATAATATCATTCAAAATGTAAGAAGCTTCTAGGAGGTAATATGTGTAGCATAGTGCTGAGTTCATGGTAAGTGTTCAATGTTAACTGACATTACTACTGTTGCTAATGTTAACCTGGCTCTTCTTATAATTTCTGCAGGGCTTCATGAATACCATAGGGTCAAGCATTCTGCAGAGACTTCTTAGTTTAAATAGCTCTAACTAGTCCCAACTTCCCAAGGAAGTCAAAGACTAATTTATCAACAAAGTGGGGATGGTAGAGTAGAACGTTGGTTCATAATTTTTGGAAAAGTCACTTACTTTGCTTAAACCTATAAGTGGCTGTGTAAAATGGAGGTTAATTCTTAAATCACAAAGTTCTTACAAAGTAAATGACAAAATATAAACTACTTCAAAAGTGTAAAATGAAATTATTACTCAATGGATTCTGTAAGAGGTGCTTTTTAAAGAGCACCTCTTAATGCTTGAAAAGAAACAAAAATGAACACAGTATGATTAATGAATAATTAATCTTCACCTCTCAGTGTTTAGTAATCAGGTGTTGAGGTGGTCAGTTAGGACAAGTCAAACTGAAAGTAACGTCAAGTCTCTTACCAGAGCTCAGGCAGGAAGCAAAGAGAGGAGCCAGCTCCCCGATGTTCTACTTGCACACACCAGTGAACAGCACCAAGTGAAGATGAAGTGGACATAGAACAGATGGGGAAGTAGTCTATCAAGGAGTCTGGAAAAATAAAGGCACGTACTTATAGACTTTTGAGGCTAAAGAAGAGGGAAAAGGGAAAAAGCTCAGAGTGAAATGGTACATATTTAAGAGAAGTGTGTCAGCAGAGAATCCCCGTAGAGAGGTATCTGAGTGGAGGTCCATGGACTGGAAATGCAGTTACATGAACATGGCTGCCTGTAGTTCCCCTAGAAAACTGCAACACACTGGCTTAGCACCAGTTTTGGTATAGGAAAGCAAAGTCTTACAGTTAGCTGCAAAGATCACACATAGGATTTCTACCTGGAGCGAGATGCCTCACCCACCAAAGAAAAAAAAGAATTTAATCATTCTTTATTCAACACATAATAAACCTTACCCCAAGAAACCATATAAGCTTAAAAATGTCAATCAATTTAAGAATAGTTTAGGGGTGGGGAGCTCCCCTAGCTCAGTTGGTAAGGTACTTGCTTGGTTTGATTGAGGCCCTAGGTTCCACCCCAACACCAGAGGAAAAAAAAAAAAAGCTTAAAGTCCAGGAATAATAATAATGTACTTTCCAACTCCATAGCAAATTGCTTAACAATAATTGAGAATATTAATTATATGTTTAATCTCTAAGGAACATATCATGTAGGGAAACCTGAGTAATCTCTAACCTATGAGGGGTCTTATTTCTAAAATCGTTTTATAAGACAATTGTTAAGAGCTCAGAAGCATATTTTTCTATAAGAACATTTTAAATGGTAATTAAGATACCAGGCTAGTTCACACATGCTTCTTAAATTCATAATGTGAATGAAAAGAAATGTGTTTATTTCAAATGGTCTTAGGAAGCTGGCAAACTCCATTTTCCCAAATAGCTGAAACACTGCCAATCCATACTGCCTGGGGCAACTTGAATCTTATTTAATATAAAAATAATCTAATTAAACAATGAGTCTTTTAAAACAACCATACCAACAACAAAACATAAAACCTGTCAGCCATCTCCCTGCTGCCTGACAACATAATGGATGTCCAGAGGTAATATTGTTTAACTAAAAACTAGACCTGTACCCAAAATAAGTGTTGTCCCCTCAAATAAGTCATATTAGAAGACTTCTGTTTATTACAATAATAAGAAGGCATTTTTGAAATTCCATTTTCAGAGAATGTCCTCTTATCAAGCTACTATTCTTTTACATATAGTCAATGGCAGCAAACTCTTTGCTGGAGGATAATATCCTTTGTTTTCAGAGTAAGTTGTTCCTATTGCTACAAATGTATAAACTCCCAACATAACCAGCTTGGAAGATCATATTCATTAAGATAATAGTTTCTGGTGTATTCTGTTTCCTTAAACAATCTTCAGCAGTCATACCTCATAAATCAAGTTCATAGTACATACTGTAATACCACAAATGATAGTATTCTTAGTGCAGACTCTGTCTTAAGAAGCCAAAACTCTCTGGAAATATAAGCTAAATGTTTTTAAGAAGTGCTCTTTTTTAAAAAAATAGAAAATATATGGGGAGGGAGTAAGATCCTTCTACTAATCCAACAAAAATATGGTAATATGTCCTAGGCATAAACGTAGCCAAAAAATGTCCAGGACTGATATGAAGGAAGCTATATAACTCTACAGAAAAACATAGTTGACAATTTTTAAAAATAGGAAGAAAGTGTATGGGTTTCTGAAGAGATTAATGTAAAAACATAAATTCTCACCAAAATAATCTATAAAATTAAAGTAATTCCAATCAAAATTCCAAAAATATTTTTGGGAAACATGAGCAAGTAATTTAAGAGTTCATCTGGAAGAACAAACATCCAGGAAGCGCCAGGGAAATATGAGAGGGAAAAACAGTCATGCGGTTGGGGTAGGGCAGGGCTGCAGAGTGATGCTGAGGAGGTGCTCCCTGGCAGACATTACAACACACTATAAAACAAGTAAATTCTGGCCATGTTCATTGCCAGGATATAGCCAGAGCAAATGCAGCAGAACAGGAAGTCCAGAAACTAGTCAAAATAGAATTCCATTTGTAACAGCTAGTATTTCAAATCAGGGGTTAAATCTGGCCTGTTCAAAGAAATATATTAAGAAAATGGGCTACCATTTGAAAAAAAAAAATTACTGCCCTACTCCACATCTAATATCAAAATAAACTCTAGATGAACTAAATTTTTAAATGTGAAAAATCACATTTTCATATGCCTAGAAAAATTATAGGTGAATATTTCTAAAAAGTGGGGTAGGAAAGACTCTTTTAAACATATCAAAGCCCTAAACTATTAAGAAAGGGAAAAGAAAAAGACAAATAGATTGCTTATATAAAAATGCATGAGAAGCCAGGTATGGTGATATACACCTGCAATCCTAGCAGCTTAGAAGGGTGAGGGAGGAGGATCATGAGTTCAAGGCCAGCCTGAGCTACACAGTGAGTTTCAGGGTAGCCTGAGCCATATTGCAAGACCCTATCTCAAAAAGCCAGAAAAAATAATGCATGGGAAAATACACTGTAGAGGATAGTGGAAATGTCTGTAAAATATTGCAAGGTATTATTACTAATATATAAGAATTACTTAGAAAATAAGTAGAAATGACCTAAGTAGAAAATATGCCAATGCCATGAACAACCATTCACAAAAGAAACGTAAATGGCCACTTGACACCTGAAACTGTTTATCACACTGATAAGTCTTTGGGGGATTATTCTGACAAGTCACAGAATGCTCTATTCAAACTGGCAAAAATAATAAGAGAATAATATCTCTCATAATTGGAAGCTCAAAAGTTGAGCAATTTCCAGGTCTGGTTTCATCTGTGGTTCTGTAATGTCATTAAGGATCCAGTTTCCTGCTATTTTTCTATCTTGTTCTTCACAGCAATCACCTTCATCTGAAGGCTGGGTTCCTCTGCCAGTTACAAAATGGCTGCAACAGATCCAGTCATATCACTGACATGGCAACCTCCGGAGGAAGAAAAGAACCATCTCTTTCTTTTTTTTTTTTTTTTTTTCAGTACTAGGGGTTGAATCCAGGGCCTTGTGCTTGCATGTTCTGCAAGTGCTGGACCACTGAGCTGCACCCCCAGACCATTTTTTTACTTTTTGAGACAGGGTCTCGCTAAATTACGCAGACTGCCTCTGGTCTCAAACTTGCAATCCTCCTGCCTCCTGTCTCCACCTCCCAAGCTGCTGGGATTATAGGCGTGCACCACCACGCCCGGCTAAGAACCATCTCTTTCTTGTGCCTCTTTTCAGGCATGAGGAAACTTTCTCACAAGTTCTCCAGAAGACTTTGTTTTCAGATTTCACTGGCCAGAACCTGGTCACAAGCTATTCCCAAACCAATCTCTGGTGAAAGAATGGGTTGTTGTGATTACTTGAGACCAGAGGTTCTCAAAGTATGGTCCATGGTCCCTGGGAGCCCCCAAGACCCTTTCAAAGGTCTTCAGAAGATAAGAATTATTTTCATAGTAATACTAACCAGTTATTTGCAATTTTTACTCCTATGACACTTGAACTGATGGTACACAGACAATATGGATAACAGTGCTAGCATATTAGCCTGAATCAAAGCAGTGACACCAAACTGTGCTAAAGGTCACTGTCTTCTTCACCACCCACGCATCCATGAGGGCAGGGGGAAGCCAGTTTCACTTAAGTATTTCTTTAATGAAGCCATAAAAAAATTGTTTTCATAATGTACCATTTTTACTTTGGCATTTTCTCAAAAATAAGTAACGCCTGCCTGTGGAGGAAACAAATGATACTAATTTGTTGCCTTTGATAAAAATCACGCTTTTAAGTAAAAATTAAAATTCTGGAAAATCTGTGTCCACCACTGTGAACTTAACAGCTTTCTATTACTTATATACTGTTCCAATGAGAATAAGATATTTTTCATATTGTATAATGAAATGTGTCAATGTTTGGAAGACCTGCACAATTCCATGAACTGTTTTTCAGATGACCAAGGTAAAATGTTATAAAATCAAAATTATGCATGAGGGAGACAGTGTGAAAGATTCACTCAAAGTGCAAGACAGGCCAATAGTTTTGTTTTGTTTTGTTTGAGACAAGACCTTGCTATATAGCCCAGGCTGGCCTCAAACTCAACATCCTTCTGCCTCAAGCTCAGGAGTGCTGGGACTCCAGGGGGACGCCTCCAAGTCCAGCTCATTTTTTGGCTTTTTTGAGATAGGGTCTTAACTATACAACTTTGGCTGGCCTTGAACTCACAATCCTTCTGCCTTCACTTCCTGAGTTTGCATATGAACATTTTAAACTAAAAAATGTGTTGGAAAATTCAATGTTTAGAAATACATTCTAACAATATAATCTGAAGAATACATTAAGGATTTTTCACAGCATTATTTGTATATTATGTTGAAAACTACAACTTAACTTAGTCACCTTTAGAGGATTGACTATTATATATATACTCACAGAAAGGAAAATTATGTACCCACTTAAAATGTTGCTAAAAACCTACAATTATTGATACAGAAAGAAGCCCATGATTTAGTAGGTGGGAAAAAACATAAAGCACAAAATAGTATGTATGGTCTCACTTTCAAAAGTTAACATACATGAGATGTGAACAAAAGATATGGTTGGTGAATATTTAAATAAAAAAAAATTACAGTAAAATACACATGGCCATTAATACCCCTCAAAACACTCCCCTGGCTTTGAACACACTTATCCCATCATTCTTGCCACTTTCTGAAGCAGTTCTGGAAGCCCTCTTACATGAGTGTCTTTGAAGTTCATCCTCCATCATGACAATGCTCCTTGTCATACATCGCTACTGTGCTGCAAGTAGGACTTATTGCTTTTTAGAACCAGGTATAGGACCTGCCTGGATCCTTCCCATTTCCTATCCTCTAGTGACCACAATTCTTCAGCTCTACTTCTACATTGCCATTTCGCATTATAGCTGCCCTCTCCCTCCATCTAGTAGCTATGTTTCTCATGTGCCACAATCTTATTTTCCTTTATGATAGTTACTAGTCATCACACAGCAAACACAGATGGCCCCAGTCAGGTCTGCCCAGCCTTGTGCTGAAGCTAAAGCCAGCTCCTAGGAAAGCTCGTGTGCCCTCTGCTGGTCAGCTCCATGCCAGGACAACGTGGTCAGTGTCCAAAGAGACAACTTCCTAACCTTAATGTTTTCAGTAAAGAGTTTGAGAACTATTTTCCCAAACTGCTACCTGAAAGAGACAATTCCAGAGTAAAACAGTACCTTACTTTTTCAAAGGAAAAGAAAAATGGTATGAGAAAATACTCCATCAAAAACATTGTAGGAAGTCGGGAGTAGTGGCACACACCTGTATTCCCAGCACTGGGGAAGCAGAGATAGGAGGATCTTGAGTTTGAGGCCAGCTTGGGCTACAAAGCAAGACCCTATCTTTAAAAACAAAAGCATTGAATGTAGGTTCAGTAATTTCACTTTATTACTTAATAATTAAAGGTGTCCAGATGATAGCAATACTTCATATGACTATAATTTACTCTAGTTGAAAACCAGAACTACCGATCTGTAAAGAATTTTCTATATACTTTGTATGTATTTTGTATGTCTTTTAGGCAGGGACAGATAAACCTAAAATACAATTTCTATCATACATCCCATTTTTGTTTCAAGTATCACTAAAATTTTAGATGCTAAACCTTATATCTGAGGGTTTGCATAGCAGGTAGTACTTTACCCCAAAAGAACATCAGTTTAATAAAAGAATTGGACAACTTAATAAGGAATTTACTGAAGACCAAAAGAGTTAACTTCACAATATCTGTGTGGCATGTCTATGCCCGTTAAAAAGTACAACCTGTCAGGCTCTGTAGCTTCTGCTTCAGTCAGTCACTACTATACGTGAAGCATGAACTATATTAAGAATTCTCAAGTTCTGGTCCTACTTTCTCTTGAATCTTTACAATTGTGATGATTTCTTCCGTATGAACAAAACACTATGGATACCATTTGTTGAAGTACCATCCTGAAAATCAGTATGCTGTAGAAGAGAGATTCAGTGAAATTCAGCTATAATCACAGAGATACCCAAAACTAAGGAGCAAAGTGATGATGATAAACAGAATTAAACAATTATATAGTGTTTGCTTTGTGCTAAGCTTTACTCTAAGTCCTTTTACATATATTAACTCAATTAATCCTCCCAGAATCCATTTAACAGATAAAGAAATTACAATGCAAAGAGGTTAAGTAATTCTAGTTATTTAGGTTACCCAGGGTGACACAGCTAGGAAGTGGTAAGCCTGAGATCTGAACCTAGACAGGCTGGTACCAGAATGCATCCTCTTAACCCCTAAACTGTGTTGCCTCTATACAAAGGTGTCTACCATATTCCTGCTTCACTTTTAAGGCAATTTAAAAATTTCAGAACAGTTTTAGATTTACAGGCAAGTTGCGGGTAATACAGGGTTGCTGGATATCTGACATTGCTTCCCCTACTATTCAAATCTTATATTAGTATGGTACATTTGTTACCATAACAATTAACAACTCAACTGTAGCAAACTTAGGTCTATACTTTACCCAGATTGCCTTCCTTTTTATCTAATGTCCTTTTTCTGTTCCAGAATCCCATTCAAGACAACAAGTTACAAGCAGTTATTATGTGTCCTGGGGTGTCCTGAGGCTCTTGTTTGGGACAACGTCTCAGACTTTTTTTGTTTTTAAGGACCTTCAATTTTAAGGAGTACTAGTCAGGTATTTTGAATATTGTCCTCAGTTAATATTCATCTTATGTTTTTCTCATGATTAAATTAAGGTTATGGGGTTTTTTGTTGTTTTTGTGGTGCTGAATATTAAACCCAGGGCTTCACGCATGCTAGGCAAGTGCTACTATGGAGCCACATCTGGGCCCTAAGGTTTTGGTTTTTATGGAGGAAAATCACAGAGACAGGATGTTATGCTTATCACATCATATCAAGAGCACATGATATCAATATGTCACTAGTGATGTTTACCTTGATTTCTAGCTGAGATAGTGTCTGACAGGTTTCTCTATTGTAAAGTTACTCCACCCCACGCCCTTCCCCCACTCCATACTGTGCTCTTTGGAAGGAAGACACTATGCAGAGCCCACATTTAAGAAGTGAAGAGTTGAGGGAGAGGAGGAACAAGGAAGAGGAAGGAATGAGAGAGAGGGCAACTTCAAAGTAGACAGCCCAACTTTAATAGTTTAGGAAATAATTATAAAAATACCAATAATAACAAAGAATGGTAATAATACAAATGGGCTAGACTATTCATGCAATACTACTGACAATGTAAAAAGATAGATCACTACAGAAAAAAGTTTGGACCTTAAACATAATTGGGATGAAAGGGTATATAGAAAAATAATCCCACAAAAAGATATGCAGTGTAGAAAAGAGGCCTTTGTTGAGGGTGTGGAAGAAGGGGGAGGAGGTACATAAGAGGGTAAGGGGGAAGTTATCTTGCAATGTACAATGAAATGCATATATGGAAATGTCACATGAAATGCATGTCAGAATGAAACACGTTAAGTTGTACATTAAAAATTTCCAATTAAAAAAAGAAAAAGCATTGACTTTCAAAAAAAAAATTCTATTGCACATCAGATTTTTCTCTTCTCCCCCATTAATTTATTTATTCAGTCTTTTATGTCAGTATGGATCATGGATGTTTATTTTAAACTTTGAGTTGTAACCCAATAGTACTTTATTTTCTTGCTCAAAGTCATCCAGCTTTGGACACTGAGAGTTCTTTCAGGTGGCTCCTATATCATTTTGACATACCCCTATCATTATGTGTTTGTTTTTGGCACTTCCTTACTTTCTAGCACTGTAAAATGCTGCACGCCCATCTTGTTTACTCCTTGACCCAATCCTAGAACCAGTCATTTCTCAAAAAGCCTTTGTTCCTTTTATTAGCGAATAGTCTTGATGCGAGGTATGCCCTGTGCTACTACGTTGTCCTTGCTTTTAGGGCCTCTCAACTGACAAAGCAAGCAAATGTGTGTATGATAAACCAACTACATACATATATGTATACTGCACCTCAGTATCAAGAAAACAAAAATCCTTACAACTGGGTCAGTAAGCAACTTCATGATAAATGGAGAAAAGATTTTGATGTTGTCCAAGATTATGCTTTGCTTAATTCTACAATCAACACGTGTGGAAGCAGCAATCAAGAAATCAAAAGATGCATTGCATCAGGAAAAGTTGTTGCAAAAGACCTCTTTAAAGTGTTGAAAAGTAAAGAAGTCACATTGAAGACAAAGGTGCACCTGATTCATGAATGGTACTTCCAATTGCATTATGTTTGTGAAAGCTACACAGTGAATAAGGGAGACAGGAGAAGAATAGATGCTTTTGAATTATGGTGTTGGAGATGAATATTGAATATACAATGGACTGCCAAAAGAACCAATAGATACATTCTAGAAGTACAACCAGAGAGCTCCTTGGAAGCAAGGATGGCTACACTGCATCTTATGTATTTTGGACATGTCAGGAGGTCCACTTCCTGGAGAAAAACATCATGTTTGGGAGAGTAGTGGGTCAATGAAAAAAGGAACACCCTCAACTAGATGGACTGACACAGTGCTGCAACAATCGGCTTAAACATAATAAAGATTGTATGCCTGGAACAGTGTTGGGTAGTGTTTCCTTCTGCTATACATAGGGTCTAGGGAGTAGGACCTGGCAAACCACTCCCAAAACAACCAGCCATTGAAAACCCTATGAATAGCAAAGAAACACTGTCAGATATAGTGCCAGAAAATGAGCCCCCCAGGTTGGAAGGCACTTAAAAGACTACTGGGGAAGAGTTGCCTCCTCAAAGGAGCGTCTACTGTGATGACAGAAATGGAGTGAAGCCCCAGGGTGCTCAACTTGCTGATGTGGCATGACTCAAAATGAGGAGAAACAACTGTAAATATCCATTAATAATTGGAACATGCAATGTATGTAGTATGAATCTAGGAAAATTAGAAATAGTTAAAAGAGAAATGGAGCGCATAAACATTGACATTCTAGGCATCAGTGAGCTAAAATGGACCAGCATAGGCCATTTTGAGTCAGACAATCATATGGTCTACTATGCTGGGAATGATAAACTAAAGAGAAATGGGGTTACAGTCATCATCAAAAAAGACATTTCAAGATCTGTCATGAAATACAATGTTGTCAGTGATAGAATAATATCCATACGCCTACAAGGAAGGCCAGTTAATATGACTATTATTCAAATTTATGTACCTACCACTAATGCCACAAATGAAGAAAGTTAAGACTTCTATCAGCTTCTGCAATCTGAAATAGATCAAACATGCAATCAAGACATAGTGATAATCACTGGTGACTGGAATGCAAAGTTGCAAACAAAGAAGAAGGCTCGGTAGTTGGAAAATATGGTCTTGGTGACAGAAACAAAGCTGGAGATCGCATGATAGAATTTTGTCAGACCAATGACTTTTTCATTACAAATACATTTTTTCAACATCATAAACGGAGACTATACACATGGATTTCACCAGATGGAACATACAGGAATCAAATTGATTACATATGTGGAAAGAGGAGATGGAAAAGCTCTGTACAAAATGTCAAAACAAGACCAGGTGCTAACTATGGATGAGACCATCAACTTCTCATATGCAAGTTCAAACTGAAGCTGAAAAAAATTAGAACAAGTATACGAGAGCCACGGTAGGACCTTGAGTATATCCCCCCTGAGTTCAGAGACCACCTCAAAAATAGGTTTAATGCATTAGACACAAATGATAGGAGACCAGAAGAGTTGTGGCATGACATAAAAGATATCATTCAAGAAGGAAGCAAAAAGTTCTTAAAAAGACAAGGAAAAAAGAAAAGACCAAATTACATGTCAAAAGAGACAGTAGAACTTGCCCTTGAACGTCAAGCAGCTAAAGTAAAAGGAAGACATGATGAAGTTAAGGAACTAAACAGAAGATTGCAGAAGGCAGCTTGAGAAGACAAAAACAAATATTATAATGACATGTGCAAGGAGCTGGAGGCAAAAAACCAAAAGGGAAGAACACGCTCCATGTTTCTCAAGCTTAAGGAAGTGAAGAAAAAATTCAAGCCTCGAGTGGCAGTAGTGAAAGATTCTACAGGGAAAATATTAAATGATGCAGGAAACATCAAAAGAAGATGGAAAGAATACACAGAGTCATTATACAAGAAAGAATTGGTAGATGACCAACCATTCCAAGAGGTTGCATATGAAGAGGAACCAATGGTGTT
>VMDO01030261.1:0-21510 GCA_007922755.1 Pedetes capensis | reverse complement strand
TAGGTATAACATATTTATATGTACTAACATCCATATCTATGTCTCAAATTTCAAAAAAAGAAAATTGTAGTGTATTTTGAGGTATATATTCTTTTGAGATAAAATTTACAAATGTATTCTGCCACTCTTGTTGAAAAGGATGAGTGGATCAAACACTTCATATGATTTTTAAGTGTTTTGTTGCAGTCATTAAGACAGGGAAGGAGATACATATGATAGTTAACAGAAGTTTCAGAGGAATCCAAATTTTGAAATTTTATAATTGAAATGGCTCCCTCTGCCTGTCTCATGTTCTTGTGTAGATTAACTGCTCCTATCCCTAAGATCAGCTTTGCAACTTAAAGCTATACACAGCCTGATTAGTGTCCTAGGCAGCCTGAGGGGAATCACAAATCTTCTGGGACTTGTGATTCCTCTTAGGTGAGAGTTGAGCTGTCTTAGGTATCCAGGAACAACAAAATCCAACTACACCTGGACTGGGGACTGAATAGACCAATGTCTTGGTCAGTAGGCTCTCCAGCCCTCAGTCTTGCATCTTAGGACTTACAGATGGTACTACTTAAAGGGCAGAGGGTGGGAGGTGGCATAGTTTTCTAGGGAATCTTGTCTGACTAGACCTCACTTCAGGAGATTGGGGAATCTATCCACAAGCAAGTTTTCCCTAACTTAAAGGAAACTGGTTTCCTAAGGAAAGTATATATGTGCCTGTGCGTGAGCGTGTGAGTGTGTATATGTGCCTGCAGCCATAACCCTGTGGCATCTAATCCAGTCAGATCTCAGAAGCTAAGCAGGGTAGGGCCTGGTTAGTACCTGGATGGAAGAATGCCTGGGAACACCAGGTGCTGTAGGCTTGGGAGACAGACCTGGCAACCCACAGCCCAAAATCAATCTGCCATTTAAAACCCTATGAACAGCAGAGAAGTACTGACAATAGTGTTTCACCTGTTCTGTGTAGGGTCGCTATGAGTTGGATACCGACTCGACGGCATCTAACAACAACTGTATATATATATATATATATATATATATATATATATATATATATATATGTATATATATACATATACATACATATATACACATATATACACACATATATATGTATGTTTGTGTATGTATATAGGTATGTTTGTGTATGTGTATATATATGTATATATGTGTATGTATGTATAGACATACACACACACACACACACACACACACTCACACACACTTCATTTATCCTCCTTGCCTCTGTCTCATTTTGCCCACATTCCTTCTCAGCCTGGAATTATCTGGCCTGTGGAGCCTTCTTTATATTTTACTTCTTTCTTTCAAATGCTCCTTCTTTGTCTTAATTTTCAAGACATGTTCTTATGATGCCAGAAGGAAAAACAAAGCTTTTTTGTTTTTGTGATTTGAAGAACCCTTTAAACATGTAGTCCAGGAAAAGAGGCCCTTCCAGCCTTGTCTAAAGGCAACTTTGGCTGAAAATTGGGTCGTGATAGATCTACACTATGAACTCCTGTGATCAGCCTTGAGATCCATCCTCTCCCTTCCCTTCCTTCCTTCCTTCCTTTCTTTCTTTCTTTCCTTTCTTTCCTTTCTTTCCTTTCTTTTTTGCAGAACTGGGAGGTGAACCCAGGGTGTTGTACATGCTAATCAAGCATTCTACTACCGAGTTTCAGCCATGGCCTCTTTTACACTTTTTATTTTTGAGACAGGGTCTCACTAAATTGTGCAGGCTGCTTCTCACCTCAAGCCTACCATCCTCTTTCCTCAGCCTCCTGAGTTCTGGGAACTATAGGCATGTACCAGGGTACCCAGCTCAGATCCATACTCTTAGCCATTACCCCATATTGTCTTCTAGCCAGAGGGTCAAATACATTAGAAGGCTTATCTTTATCTGGAATGCCTTTGAGAAAGACCTGGGGGACTCAGTGGACTCATTATATTATAGTTATACTGAGTATAAGAATAAATTAGAGAAACATTTTCCCTTAAATATGTGATGTGATTGGATTGCTACTAAAAATGTAATCTGAAAGTAAAACATTTTTAGTCATAAATCTCATGCCAAAAATTGATGTGGAAAGGACAATTATTCAGTGAGTGGCAAGAGGTATTGAATTAGTAATCACATAATTTGTGTTTACACATCTAAATTCTTTCTCAGACTTTCTGGAATACACTAGATGGGATCATCTACATCTTTTAAAAATTACACATTCATTCTTTTCTATTAATAATTCAGTCATAATACAATTGACATCCCATTGTGGTGTCCAGTTGTATGTACTCATTATTCAATAGAAAAGAGCTTTAAAAACTACTAAAATGTATCATGAAAGTAAATTCATAGTACCCATATTGTGATCCTGGATTATTGATTGACTTTTATTGTCTTTGTTTGCTTACTCACCACAGGGAGTATCATCACCATAAAATTAACAATGTTGTAGCTTATTAAATCACACTCAGAGAGCTATGGATTCTGAATGTTATATTAATGTTTATGACTAAAATATTATAATTCATTTCTTTTGAAACAATCTTATAATCAAAAACCTAAATTTAT
Source organism: Pedetes capensis (assembly GCA_007922755.1). Classification (NCBI taxonomy): domain Eukaryota; kingdom Metazoa; phylum Chordata; class Mammalia; order Rodentia; family Pedetidae; genus Pedetes; species Pedetes capensis. The sequence continues at coordinate 18,953 of VMDO01030261.1, read as the reverse complement.
TTAAAGAATCATTTGATACAAGCATTTTTTTCCTTGTACAAGGAACATAAAACTCTTGTTGTACAGTCTTTCTGACCACAATTTGGAACACAATATAGTTCAGATGAATGAATTGATCACAGGTTTTCATTAACTGTAGATGGGAAAATGAAAGCTAAATAATGTTTCTATGTTTGAATCCTCACTCAAGCTGTATATGACTTTGTTCAGGAAGATAGTATTCACAGAATCTCTTGTTGCTCCAAAATTTTATAACAGTGTTATAAGTCCTTTGAGGATGAATATGAGATCTAAGGAGAATAGTTTCTATTGTTGTTATTACATAAAAATGTAATAACAACAGCTAGCATTTATGGACTGTTCCTGTATGCCAGGCACTGGCATTGTTCAAGGTGCTTTACATACACTATCTGATCTAATTTTTCAACAATATATGCTAGCTATTGGTGGATATTGAAATCTACCCTGGACCTCCTGCTCTTGGGATTTCATTTCTATTCAGAGAGAGAGAGAGAGAGAGAGAGAGAGAGACAGACAGACAGAGAGAGAGAGAGAGAGAGAGAGAGAGATGAAGTTTAGCTATAATAGTCCTTATAATCTTAATTTGATCCACAAGAATAGACAAGGAAAATAAAATATTTCTCTTTCAAACTTTGCAGAGAATTTATAAGGAGAAATGATTGGATGTTAGTAAGTATAATCTAACCTGTAGTATGTCAAGTGTTTTTTATTTTTTGCTTTTGACATAGTCACTTGGGTTTAAAGTGATATTATGTTTATCTCCATTCTTTCTTTTTACCTTATTCCAAAACTTTTCTAAAGAGAAATACAGCCATAAAAATGGTAATAATACATACTATGATTTTAGCAGTGAGAAATTAAAAATATTTATAAATGGAAGAACTAATACATAAATTATAATATTTAAAATTAAAGAAATATTACTCAGACATAAAGACTCTCAAAACATATTTACTAAACATTAAGAAAGGATAATGAGGAGTAAACAATATTATTAAGAAACTATATATAATTCTTCTTCTTCTTCTTTTTTTTTTTTTTTTTTGGTACCAGGGGTTGAACCCAGGGCCTCATGCTTACATTCTTTGCAGGGGCTGGACTGCAAAGAATGAGCTACACATCCAGCCCATTCTTTTACTTGAGACACGGTCTAACTAAATTACACAAACTACCTCTGCTCTCATGCTTACATTCTTTGCAGGGGCTGGACTGCAAAGAATGAGCTACACATCCAGCCCATTCTTTTACTTGAGACACGGTCTAACTAAATTACACAAACTACCTCTGCTCTCAAACTTGCAATCCTCCTACCTCCACCTCCCCAGCCTCGGGGATTACAGGTGTTCGCCACTGCACCCGGCATATAATTCTTTTATGTGACACAAATGGAGGGGTAACAAGAAAATTAGATTTTTTTAAAGTAGTAGAACATTGGGCAAATTGATTTAAGAATTTACTCATAGTCAGGTACATGCTTGTAATCCCAGCTACTCAGGAGGCTGAAGCAGGAGGATCACAAGTTTGGGGCCATAAGCAGTCTGTGCAACTTAGTAAAACTCTCTCAAACTAAAAAAAAGGGAGGGTTGCAGCTCAGGGGTAGAGCACTTGCCTATCGAGCACAAGACCTGGATTCAATAATGGTCCCAGTATTGCCAAAAAATTTGCTTACAAGTAAAATGTTTTAAAAATTGAAAGAGGATTTATTTTATAAATTAATAATGTTTTGCAAATGAATTATTTCATCTTTGTGTGCACTACTTTTAAAATAACAAATGGTTTCAAATCTAAGTGCAATTTTTAATGTATGCCTCACAATGGCCTTATTCATTTAAATCTAAAATTTGACTCCATAATCCATCAGTCATAGATAACACTCTTGGAATGTCCTGAGTAGTTAATGCTGTGTGGACCACATATCTGTTTCTTTGGAACACTTTTAGCTGATATTGGAACCTGCATTGTCTGGGGTACAAGATAATCTGGAACACCTTATTTCCTAATAAAAATTCTTGCCCAGTGTAAATTTTCCCAGGATATAGCAGTTGATTTTCTTAACCAATCCAGTATTTCCATCTTGGTTTTATAGTAGTCTAGGGCTGTCCTTATTTTTATCTAGATATGTCACAACAGAAGTTGTATATATTATTATTAGGAAGTGGAATGTTTCTCCATGGAAACAAATATCAATATTCTGGCACAAAATCTTTTTCTTTTAAATTAAGAAAATGTTTAAATCTGCTGCCCAAATATCACTTTATGGAGTGGCTCAATTGGAACTGTAAATAGCATGTGTCTCTAGTCCCTGGATCTGATGCAGTTGTGACATTTTTGGAAAGCAACAAGACAATTTAAATAAGCCAAAGATACTAAGTATCTTAAATATCTGCAGTTGCAAAAATGCTGCCAAAATCCTCAAGTCTTCAGCAAATTTACCCTTCATTCCATAAGGTGAGGTTATTTTCAATATAAAGAAAAGAACCAGAGGCTCCAACTGAGACATGATCCTATTTTATGTCTAGGAAAAGAAAATATTGTGATTTTTGTCATTAAATAAGAGAAAAGACAGAATTTTATTAACATATTGCAGAAACACCCTCGGTACACTTTTTTCTTATACTAAACAGTGCTTTATGCAAAAATAAATTTGAAAGAAAGATGATTCTTTATTACATAAAGAAGCAATCAGCCATTGAAAATCCTGTGAGGGTTGCTATGAGTCAGATACAACTCTAGGACACCCAACAACAACAAAAGATAAATTACATGTTAATTCGCAAATATTTATTTCCTGTGTACCAGATACTATTTCATTGCCTGGATAGATTGAGTTGAATAAATTTGTGAAAAACAAAAAATATCACAATAAAGACATTCATGTAGGCCTTACTCTACGAGGATTCTGGATGGAGTCCCTGAGCTCAAGATGGAATATACAAACAAAATGCTTAAATCAATCATATAGTATATTAGATGGTGATAAACTTTTGGTAGAAAATATAAAGAGTGGAAGATGCCTAGGGATGGGATTGGAATTGTGTTAAAATTAAGTAATTTGGTATCTGAAAACTTCCTTGACAGGGAGACACAATTCTCTAATGGACTGGGTGGAGTGTCAGAGAAATAGAGAATTAATGACTTCCAAATAGTATGACTTACTACATGTTATCATATTTTTTCCAGTCCATTACAAAAATTGGTCCTAAATAAAATTTTGGTTTTGGAATTTTAAGGCCTTCTTTGGAGCCAATCCATTTGATAGTTTTGTGATATTGGACATGGCATTTCAGTAATCACTGCAGAGATTTCCTTATCTGAAAAATGGGGATGATACTATCATCTAAGATGTGGGTATAATATAAGGATAAAATGAGTCAACATATATGCATGTAATTATATCATTTACATCATGTAATTATGTTATTATTTTTATTAATTAGATTCTCTAGATTGGAATTTACATCATCACCTCTCAATCTGTTCTAAAATCTTTCTCTAATATTTATGACAGAAGAATACCCCAAACAACCAAAGTTCACATATGAAGAAAGGAATTATGGCTGCGTAGCCTTCATCTCCACATTAGAAAGTGGGTGAGGGGAAGGATCCAGAAAGAAGAAAAAAGAAAGAGATAGTTGAATGAACAATTGATTCTACCTGTTTCTTTATCACTAAGGCCTATCCCTTCTCCTTTGATTGTTTTTTTTTGTTTTGTTTTGTTGTTGAGGAGATTCAACAAGGGATATGACACATGTCAAGCACCTGCTATATGACTGTACTACACCACCATACCCAATAATCAAGATCTTCGCTCATACTTTAGAGGTAGAATTCTCCAGAGGTCACAATTTATAAACATAGTGGTCCTGGTTATATGAAGTGGTCACCATTTAAAAGCCTTCTTCCAGTGCAGTAAACTCTGACATTTTGTCAGTAATGATTTTGACCAATTCTAGAAATATAAATTCCAAAGTCCATTATATCAGTATTTTAGGACTTCCTAGAAATACAGGGGAAAAATAATTCCAGATCTATGAATATGCATGATTTAGTATGAAAATAGTTGAAATCATCTTTAGATATATCGTTTTTTAAAGGCAGGCTGTCACCAAAGACACAGGATAAAAGCCAAGTCTTAGAGAGTGATGTAAGTGCAATCAAACCACACAAACTGATGTCAAGGCCAAAACAACATGGAAATATCCATGAACACAGACTTCCAATCTTTAAACTCTATGTCTCCTTTAAGGCCTCCCCATGAATTTGTTGTTGAACATGAACTTGGGTTCAGTAGGCCCTTCAAATCCAATCTGGAGTTAGAATTACTGGTCTGAGTCTGTGCTCAGAAATAAAGATTAGAAATATAGATGGGGAATCACTCACAAAGAGATCCTGAAAGGACTTTGGGAGTGATTGTCCAAATGAGAAGTTAGACTGAGTAGAATAGTGATTAGCAATTCTAAAGATTTCCTGGATCACCCAGAAGGTATTTTAAAAAACAAATCACAGGATGTACAAGTTTTGGATCAGAATCTTGGGTGGAAGTGTGTAACTCAGAAATCTCTTCAGTTTTAAAAAAGTACCTCTATGTAAACATGTATAAGTAATTTTTTAAAAACTAAAGAAACATCCTTGAAGAATACATAAGTTGGAAAATAAACCATTTTCCCTTTCTGTTTAAATATATAAAAAAGAAATTAAAAAGTTTCCCTGTATTCGATCTTTGCATTTTAAGACTCATAAGAAAATTGGGTTAGGGGTAATTTTTATCTACATAATTAATTGCTCCTTTAATTTGTACCATAAAAAGTATGTATTTAAATAAGCATTTTCATCATTGTATTTTACTGAATATAAATTAACTGTGGTCTCTACAACAACCAAAGGGAATTAACCAGAGTTTCTCATATAATTTATGGAAAAACGGTTTAATATGAAAAATTGCTTATTAAGAACTAGTCTCACAAAGAACAAACAATTCAATAATACAAAGGGTGTCATTGAGAAACAGAATTTTCTTTGATGATTTCAAATAGCATGCAATGCTTTTATTACAACTGTTTTTGTCTTTATTTTCCTTCTGTATGTGGAAGGATATTTGCTGAGAGATTCCATTTTGTGAATCCATATGACATGCTTTTGTTATTAAACCTCCATCTTTCAAGAAGTTGCTAAAATCAGATACCCCTTTCTGTATTTTGAACTTGGAGGTGGTCACAATCTCTAAATCACAAATGGTTTTGCCCCCTCCCCAATTCATTAAATTAATGACCAGACTTTTGGCAGAATCATAGATTCTAAAGGAGTTTGCTATTAACTAGATTAAATGAAATACCACCTTCTACTAACCTTCAGAAACTAGTTCCCACTTACAAGCATTTTTAAAGTTACAGATTTTAATATTTAAGTCCTTGTTATATGCTCATCATTTGCCCTTTCCCCTAAGAAAATTTCAAGGTATATCTTTTAGTGTTTCTGACAAACATCATAAAATTCTCTTTATATTGAAATACCAATTTGTTTAACTTGCAGTACTCTCAAAAACAACAACAACAAAAGAATTGTTATGAAATTTCTAATTATTGTAAGGAGAGGAGAGAGAAAATCGAATTATGATGGTAGATGAATGTGCAAAATGACATTAGAGATTCCAAATCTGACATTTTTAAACAAGGAATACTTAAATGGAAATCAAGCATTTCCAAAGCAAAAGGCTGATAAGACTATAGGACAACATGGAAAAGAAAATGACACTGTTGCATGTGATAATATTTATCTTGGTATTGATGAATATATGTGAAATTACTCTCCATAAAACAGGGTTTGCCCTAGTGCTTTCTCTCTGCATGTAATGCTTTTGAGAAGAGAAAAATCCTAAATATATATAATGATATACAAATGTATGTTGAAAATTCTTCCAACCTACTATCAAGAAATTGAAAAATGCTGGATGTGGTGATGCAGACCTGTAATACAAGCACTCACATGCTAAAGCAGGAGAATTTTGAGTTCCAATGCCAGCCTGGGATACATAGTGAGTTTCAGATATTCAGGCCAGTTTGAGATACCTAGTGAGACCCTGCCTCAAGCAGGAAAAAAATTGAAATTTTGAAATTATCTTTAAAATTATTCTTTCAACAATGCTAGACATGATTCTAGATGCTATATGCCGATCAAGACAGATAATGTCATTATTTACATGGCATTCTATTTCTGGAGGAAAAATATGAAAAGAAATCTTTATGATAAACTGTTGAGAAGAAAAGAAAGTTCATAAAATGCATAGTATGCGAGCCATATTATTAAGGCAATAAAGGTGGGGGTGATATCAGTTTATGGAAAGCATATCTGAAGTTGTGAGGTCTAAGAAAAATTATAGAGTTTCAAAGAGTGATGGAAGTTCAGTAAAGCTGGTAAGTGGGGCACCAGTAATGGAAGCTCTAGAGGTGATTGTGGAGAGTGGGAAATTACCCACAGGGAGGTGAAAGTATGAAAGGAAGCCAGGGCCCAGATAAACAAAGGACTCAAGTGAGCATCATTCAACTGGGAAGTCACTGCAGGATTCAGGTAGGAGAGTGGGCTGAAATGATTAGATTTATTTAAAACTACTTTGTGTGTTTTGGTGGAGGTACCAGGGTGGGGTACATGCAGCTGTGAAGAGAGATTAGTTAAACAAGAAATTATGAGTGGATTCAAATGAGCAGGAATCCATGAAATGGCAGTCTAAGGAGTACATCCTGTTCTACTTGCCTGAGCAACTTATGGATGCCCGGAGTCCTCATTTTATATTTTGACAACATGTGCATCTTCTTCCTGAACTCTTCTCTCATAAGAAGCTCATGAACTGTGGAAGTCCATTCAGCACAAAGAGATAACAAAAGTTATTTTAACTACTATTTTGCTTTGAGCACTATTTCCTCATCTTGTAGTTTGGACGTGGGTTTGTAGGTAAAGGTGATAAAACTGGCTTTTGTTTACTCCTTAGAAAGTCTGTTATAGGTTGTTGTTGTTGTTGTTGTTGTTGTTGTTGTTGTTGTTGTTAGGTGCTGTTGAGTCTGTGTCCGACTCTTATCCACCCTGTATCAATAGGCAAATCACTATTGTCAGTGCTTCTCTGCTATTCATAGGGTTTTCAATGGCTGATTTTTTTTTGGAGGGGGAGCAGGGAGTGGGTTGCTGGGTTCTTCTTCCAATCTGTTATAAGTAGCACCACAAAACTCTGGAACATATGCATAGAAAGTAGTCTTCATATCCATATCTGAGTACTCAGTCATAAATGAAGTAGGAAAACTCTCACTTTAATATCTTATTTCTAGCACAGGTTGTCTACTCTGATTACCACTGTTCTTTTTGTAAGACCTCCATTTAAGCCCATCCAACTTAACATAAAGAATGTAAAAGTAAATGAGGTAGGTTGTATTTTCTGAGTATGACCATACAATAGCTCATGTATCCCATATGTTCTTTCAACTGTTATTTCAGCCAGATATGGTACCCAATTTCCTGCAGCCATAGCCTCCTGTCATCCAATCCCTTCAGATCTCAGAGGCTAAGCAGGGTTGAGCCTGGTTAGTACTTGGATGGGAGACCACCCCAATACCAGGTGCTGTAGGATTGGGAAAAGGACCTAGCAACCCACTCCCATAAATCAATCAACCACTGAAAACCCTATGAATAGCAGAGAAGCACAGACAATAGTGTTTTCCCTGTTGTACCTGGGGTTGCTGTGAGTCAGGCACCAATTCGAAGGCACTTAACAACAACAACAACATGGTATCTGATTATACTCTCCTTGAATCTGGACTGGCTTGTGATTAATTTGTAAACAACTGAATTTGGCAGAAGTGATGCAATATAACTTCAAAGACCTGGTCATAAAATATAATATAATTTCTGGCTTGTTAGCTGAGAACCTTACCTTTGGATCCCTGAGCTATGATAGAAGGCTTATGTTGAGAGTACCATGGTGTGTGCAAATGCAGGCCTCAGGAACAGGCCATATGAGAGTTCTGGTCATTAGGTCCATTTGTCATCCTAGTCAACAGCCTACACCTTTGAATAATTTCTTCTCCCTTTATTAAGTCCTCCCAGGCTTTACACATTTCCAGGTGGGTATCAGACATCAAGGGGACAGATCCAAGTCTTCCTTCCTATATTTACTGTCTTGTACAGATCCACAGAATACATAAACTTAATTATTTAAACATTATTCTTGAGGTGTTTTGTAATACAGTGATAGTAATTATAATAGTGTGATTGCCAAATATTGTAGCTACAGAGGAGAGTTATATACATCAGTAATATCTAAAAGAAAAAGGGTGTCTGAGGACGAAGACTTAATTTTAAAAAAAGAGTATTCAGGAACGTAAAGTACATTTGTTTTCCTATTCATGTAATTGTCAAGATGAGATTTGAAATATAGGAGAGAGATATTAAATTGGCAGTAATTTATTTCAATGTAGCCTTGACAAAGAAATAGGAAATACTTTCTAATTCCTAAATTTCTTTATAGAACCACCAGTAATTTTCAGACGTTTTTCATTTTTTTGTACTTTCCATTAAAAAGGTAAAACATTCCTCAAATACTAGATGAGTAGTGGATACTACATTTAATAATGCTGCAAAAGATAAAGAATAATTAACTTCTAGGATTTGAGTAACTCCTGAATTATTCATTACAAAATGCACTTGGCTAATTTCTCATCTCTTTTATTTATTCCTAGGATATACTGGAACATAATTATGTATCTGTTGTATTAAGATCTAATCAAAAGGAAGAAAACCAGTCACATAATAATTTTAGTAATATAAATTATGTCATTTTTCCATAGAGTTACTTATACTTTATCTAATAGTCAATGTGCCTTGCTTCCATGACACTGTGATGTCTGTACCTTATGTTATTGTTGTTAGGTGCCATCAAGTCGGCATCCAACTCGTAGTGACCCTATGTACAACAGGGGAACAGTATTGACAGTACTTCTTTGCTGTTCATAGGGTTTTCAATGGTGGATTGATTTTTGGGAGTGGGTTGCCAGGTCTGTCTCCCAAGCCTACAGCAGCTGGTCTTCCCAGGCAGTCTCCCATCCAAGTACTAACCAGGTTCTTTGTGTTTCTTATCACTCATCTCTATTGAGCAAGTTTATATACTGATTTAAAGACTGTGCAGATTTTATACAGCATATATTTGGCATATATGCAAATTTAGTTTATTAGAATCTTTACAAAATCCCGTTAGTAAGATGTGAACATTGTGCTGATGAAAGAGTACATATTTAATTGTTTTCATGTCTATCATTCGTTCAAGAAATATTTTTGAGACATTGGCACCCAGGTAGTATTTGGAATTAAAGTATGGAGGAACATTTTTTAAAGAAAAGTTTCAAAAGTAGTACGGATCAGAGGTGCTCTGATTCTCTGGCTCTGGCCATTCTTCATTTCATGGCACTGCTTCTCCATCCCCACCATTCCACTGAGACTGTTGTTTTTGCGGGTTGGCAGTCATCCCAGGGGAGACCTCTCAGCAGCATTTGATGCAGCATACCTGTCTCCACTCTTTACTTAGTGGTCAAGACAGCAGTCATTTATGTTTTTTCTTGTTGCTTTTTCAACATGATATTTGCTGGATCGTCTTCCTTATTAGATCTCCAAATCCTGAAATGTAAAAATAAATAAATAAATAAGAATTAAAAGTTAACATGGCAAACATTCTAACGAGTATAAAGGGAATCTGAAATGACCTGGGACTTAAATCCTGTTTTAATCTAGAACAAGAAGTGAGATGAGTACTAATAACACTGAAATAAGGAAACGAAAGAATGAATGACACCCACAGCTTTCTCATCTTCCCGTTACTCTCAGATCACTTCAAACTGTTCTGTACACAACAGCTAGAGCAATTTTCAAGCACAAGAAAGCCACTGTCCTATTCTATTGACACTCCAACCATAGTCTAGCCTCAGAATTTTCCCCCAGATTTCCCCATAGCAGTGTTTCCCTTGGTTGAGGTATTTGTGCATTATCTTTGGGAGGGAATTGTGTGGACCAGAAATAATCACATTGTTTCATGTTCCAGATGCTCTTCATTCTGAATGGGTAGAGTTAGTTTAAAATGAACTGAAAGGAGAAAATAAGTAACAAAAGGTAGGAGAGAAGAGGCTTATATAGAAAATGGTTAGTTTCACCACTTGAAAAGTATTGCCAGTATGGGCATAGTAGGCTGGATGTAGGATCTGAATTTCATTTATCATTGATTCTACTGGAGTGTCCTTCCCTAGACAGGTTGATGTCTAAACAATAAGAAATAAAAATCTGAAGGTCAAACTCAGCAATCCATTCACAGGGAAACAAAAAAAGGTGTGTGTGTGTGTGTGTGTGTGTGTGTGTGTGTGTGTGTGTGTGTGTGTGTGGTGTTGTGATCCAAAAATGCAATGAATGTTTAAATTAAAACAAATTACAATAAAAAACATGTTGCCATTAATCCCCCTCAAAATATTTCCCCCCTGAATTCAACCACACTTATCCCATCATTCTTGCCCCTCTCTGAAGCAGACCTGGAAATTCTCCTTTGTGATTGCCTTTAGTTGTGCTGTTGTGGCTGCCCCACTGTCTTGAATCTACTGAAAATGTTTACCTCCTATGGTTGCTCTGACTTTCAGGAAGAGCCAGGAGTCATATATGAGATCTGGTGAATAGGGTGAAGGAGGTCACACCATAATGTTTATTTGACAGAAACTGCAATACCAGAAACATGTTCATAACTGAGGATTTATGGCCATTTTAAAACATACCTTCTCTGAACTGTAGCTCATACCTAACTGACTAGACTGAACAAGCTGAAACTTGTCACACACTGTTAGTAAATTTCAAATCACTGATTGCCACTCCATTGGAGAGTCCTGCCTTCCATTGAATGGCACTTAGCAGCATTCAAGGTATTTTGATCACACCTTGTACATATTTATGTACTTGTTGTTATTAGGTGCCATCGAGTTGGTGTCTGACTCATAGTGACCCTATGTACAACAGATAAAGCAGTATTGTTACTGCTTCTCTGCTATTCATAGGGTTTCAATGGCTGATTGTTTTTTGGGAATGGGTAAGTGGGTCCTTCTCCCAAGCCTACAACACTTGATGTTCCAAAGTGGTCTCCCATCCAAATACTAACCAGGTCCAATGCTGCTTAGCTTCCATGATCTGAAGGAATTGGATGCCATAGTGGTATGGTTGTAGGATTTATATATGTACATATATGTATATACAAATTGTGTATATATATGTGTGTGTATGTGTGTGCATGTGTGTATATGTGTGTGTGCACACACACACGCATAGAGGATGCCAAGAGTATATGCACATCTTGGAATGAAAACTTTCCATTATGATTTTAAGAATTCACTTTGGTTTTAAGAATTCATTATATACCTGGTGGTGCTAGCTTTCATTTGATTAATGCCATCTTTTGAATGAACATCATGCTATACATTGCTTCTGTAATTCAGTGCAACCTCAAATAAGCAATACACATATAATGTGTCTTAAAATATGTATACTTTTGGCACCCCAGGCATATATAATGCCTGAGTTAAGGTAACTAATCTGTTTAGTGATTCCTAGGGTCTCTATATTAAGTGGAAATGGTGCTATATAATAAATGCATATATTCTTAGATAATCATTTAATAAGTAATTAGTATCCATTTGTAGCATATAAATTAAGTTGTTGGTAATCAATTGTGTGATAAACAATAGAAATGAGTACAAAAATGCATTTAGTGCTTTCAGTTTGTAGTTCATTCTTCTGAAAATAGAACCAATTTCTACTGGTTTAGAACAGTTCAGGAAAGATAAAATCTTTAAGGACAAAAAAATAAAAATAAAACAATTTGCCAAAATATAACACTGATTTTCAAGAGAGAATAAAATAATTTAAGCCATCAGTAGATGACATTAACCCAATGATGACCATAAATAATGTTGATGATAGTGGAGTTGATAATGAACACATATTGAGTATTTATAATATTCATATACTTCAAAACCAAATCATTTAATTCACAAATAATCCTGTGATATATGAGGGGTCATCAAAACATTCAGTGAATGTTTAAATGAAACAAATTATTGAGGAAGTAATGATAATTTTTCATTTGACGTAGTAATTTTTCTTTAAACACTTATTATATTTTGATCACCTCTTGTACATATCATTGTGATTCCCATTTTTTGATGATAAAAAACAAAAGAAAGTATAAAATGAGATAAATATAAAAAAATTACACAGCTAATAACTGATACAGCTTTAACTTTAACTAAAGCAATCTATCTTCAAAGTCCACAAATTCTGAAATGAGATTTAGTCTGTGTTATCAAATTGATAGTGTTTTTATCAAGTTAGTAGAATTAGGCTATACAGTACACTTTTGATGGGAATATATACCAGTTGTTTTGTTGAATTCCCAATAGTTTAACAAGGGAAAATCTTAGTACGCAACTGCTTTTATAGGAAAAGTGGTTATAAGGTGAAGGTGGAAGATGGAGAAATGATTGACTGACCTAAATCATGTCTAGTTCCAATTACCATGATTTTTGAACCCTCAGGAAAAGAACACTTGTTTAACCTGACTTTGAATGAATCACTCTTTGGGAGCAGTCTCAATCACTCCTCAAGATAGGGGGACTGATGCAATTTGGCATATTGCTGGCATGCTCTGAATACCCATGCCTGTCAAAATTTTGAAAGACATGTAAGTAGTTTTCAAATATTCAAACCTGGGCCCAGGGGAGACTCTGAGCCTCACAATTTGAAAAGAAATAAATTGTGTCAAGTGTTTACTACTCAAATCCTCTCTGAAAATTGGTATGTCAGATTTGCAGGAGAGGGTGGATCCTTCATATCACTTTCTACTAATAACAAGGAAAGAGAGTTTCTGATGCACAGCATGAAAAAGTACAGAAAGGGAGAGGAAGACTGTGGCACAGACTGGGGGTCAAAACTGAAAGGAAGTTGAGAAGTGCCAGGAAAATTATCTTGCTGTCATGAATTTGTCCAGTTCCCCATAGGTTACTGCATGTGTTTTCAACTCTGCAGTTACAGGAGGTATTCTAAAACAAACAACAGCAATAAAAAAGTAAAATATGTAAACAGTGATTTCCAAGCAGTTTACAAATACAAACTTTTCTCACTTATTTTATATAAAAAGTAACACATTTTCACATTACAAATGATCCAGACCCTACAAAGGTAAGTACATATAGTTTTCTTTCTACATTTTACATACCTATACAAGTTCATATACACACATCTATAAAAGGCAGTTTTATGAGTTCCTTTTGTAAAGAAAAATTAACAGTGTGTCTTAGATCGTTTCATGACACTCCTTTTTAAAAATTTTTTCAGGTACTGGGGTTGAACCCAGGGCCTCATGCTTGCATGCTTTGCAAGTGCTGGACCACTGAGCTGCACCCCCAGCCCATGTTTTCTTTTTCTTTTTTGAGACAGGGTCTTGTTAAGTTATCCAGACTGCCTCTGATCTCGACCTTGTGGCCTTCCTGCCTCTGCCTCCTGAGCTGTGGGGATTACAGGCGTGTGCCAACCACCCCCAGCTCCATGATATTCTTTTCAAAATTAGGTTGGAATTTAAAGATAAGTATGCATGATAATTGATTTAATGAATCTTATGTGAGTGAGCATTTAGTTTGTTTCTATTTTTTGTTGGTGTTTTGCCTTTAAGCACAGTGTTGTAGACATTTCACTTTGGGTTATGGTTGGGGAACTGGCTCCAGACTTACTCATACCATAAGCAACTATAAAACTAGAGAAAGCATTGAGGCAACTCTGCTGAGGGATTGGATGGCAGGTGATACAAGAAGATGATCCTTGAGTGATGATCCCTACATGTCTGATTTTATATCTGAGAGCACTTTCCAGAATATAGTATAGTGTGTTAAATCCTGTAAGAACAAGGTGATCTTAATGAATTAAAGAGCTCCAGGTGCTAAAGCAAGTGGAATTTGGAGGAAAAGGAACCTAATAATAGAAAGCTGTGCAGGGATGCATGGTTCAGAAACCTGCATGAGTTCCCTGAGGATCATTGACTATCTGCAAGGCTCACAGGAACAGACCAGGACTCCAGAAGACAAGGGTAGAGTGGCTGCTGTATAACTGAGAAAAGAACAGTGATATCAGAGATAGAAAAGTGCTGAGAGACATCACAGTCTCTCCCCAGCCACGGTGGGTCTTATAATATCAAACAGATATTTAAAATGTGGACAAGAACTTGCAGAAACAGATATGCAGAGTAAGTGAACAGATGGAAAATCTTATCAATGAAATGTTGTTGTTGTTAGGTGCCATCAAGTCAGACTCATATCGACCCTCATAAGATGTTCAATGGCTGACTGTTTCGGAATTGCCTTGGGAGTGAATTGTCAGGTCCTTCTCCCATTTTTGTGGGCTGGGAATTGAACTTGGGACCTCAGAGACTGCAGTGCAGTGCTCTACCTACTGAGCTAAATCCCAGCCCTATCAAGAAATAGAAATTATAAAACTATAAAATAACTGTAGATTTTAATAGATCATGCATGATCTTTTCTGGTTTTAAGTTCTTTTCCTGAATTATTGTATTACATATTCATGTTTATTTATGTAGTTTTTAATTATTTTATTTTGAGCTCATTGCTGGTGACAATGTGGGAATCCCATGAGATTTCTGTTATGAAAGTGTTTCTATAGGAGCAGGATTTTATTTCAATTAGATCAATAGAAATTTTAAGTTTGCTATCAGTTTTTTTTTTAGCAGTATGCTCACTTTCTTCATAGTGTGAATTTATACCTCCAATCCATATGTGGCATTTGTTTTTGTTTTTGTTTTTTCTGAGATCTAGAAAAGGAAAGCTCGTAACGGAGAGTTATTCACTATTATTTTAAAAGGAGTATAAATATAAGACTAGGAATTTGGAACAAAGGGAGAAAAACAGGGACATAAAGTCAATCCAAAGATGTACTATCTTTCTGGCCACCAGTAAGTGTGAACAATAGCTTCATCCTTTCAATCATGCCTATGGGCAGCATTAAAAATTGCCTTTCAGGAACATTACTTTGAGTGTGTCAGTAGCAGGATGAGGAGGGGGAGGAGTTAGTAAAGACAAATAATTTTCCATGGCATTCTTTCTCCCTTTGGCTAAAGGTAAAATCCATGGATTTGAATTTCACTGCACATCAAGGCTGCCTATGAATGGGTGCCTAGAGAGATTCTGTAGCATCCTATTCCTATTACTTATGTTTAACAAGGGAACCCAAGACAGAAACTTGAAGCACACAGCATGATAGATATTGTGTGCTCAGGATTTATGACTCAGTTAGGTCCTATCTGGATGGTAAATAGCTAAAGGTAGTACACAGGCCATTCTTATCTTGACTCTCAAGTCTGTTGAGCTAGGTATGGTACAGCACATCTGTAAGCCAAGCAACATGGGAGGTAGAGGAGGAAGATCTCAAGTTTAGGACCAGAGACAGCCCGTGTAACTTAATAAGACCCTGTTGCAGAATAAATAGTAAGAAAGAGGCTATGGGGTGGGGGGTTTTAGCTAAGGAGTAGAGTACTTGCATAATATGTACAAAATCCTGGGTTAAACCCCCTAGTACCAGCACCACCACCACAAGAGTCTGTACATATCCTGGATATTCTATCTTTTAGTTTATGTAACCCCATTTGTCACTGTTTGCTTTTGTTTCCTGTACTTTTGGAGTCTTTTCCAGAAAATTATTGTTCCTACTAATGTCTTGACAGGGAGTTAAGTTCAGTTGGAAGAGTGCTATTCTGCACTCTCTGAGGACCTGGGTTCCATCCCTGGCACTGCCAAAAATGGGAAGAGGACTGGCAATCCACTCCCAAAGCAATCCTGAAATGATCAGCCATTGAAAACATTATGAGGGTCACTATGAGTCAGGCCCAACTCAATGGCACTTAACAGCAACAACAAACCAATGTTTTGGTGTGTCCTCTATGTTTTCTGTTTTAGTTTCAGAGCTTCAGGTCTTACATTCAAGTCTTTAATTTGTTTGTGATTGGATATTTTTTGTACACCCTGCAGCCATAGCCCTGTGGCATCAGATCCCATCAGATCTCAGAAACTAAGCAGGGTCAGGCCTTGTTAGTACCTGGATGGGAGACCGCCTGGGAACACCAGGTGCTTTAGGATTGGGAGACAGCCCCAGCAACCCACTCCAAAAAATCAATCCGCCATTGAAAACTCTATGAGCAGCAGAAAAGCAATGACAATAGTGTTTTGCCTGTTGTAGGTAGGGTGGCTATGAGTCAGACTCCATCACACTTAACAATTTTTTGTATAGGTTGAGAAATGGAGGTGAATTTCCAATCTTCTGCATGTGGATGTCCAATTTTCCTAATATCATTTGTCAAAGAGGGTGACTTTTTTTTTTTTTTTTTTTGCGGTGCTGGGGGTTGAACCCAGGGCCTCACACTTACATGCTTTGCAAGTGCTGTACAACTGAACTACATCCCAGCCCATTTTTTTACTTTATTTGAGACACGGTCTTGCTAAGTTATGCAGACTGCCTCTGGTCTCGAACCTTTTTCCAATGTATGTTTTTGACACCTTTGTTGAGAATCATTTGGCTATATAGATATGTTGGTTTATTTCTGTCATCTCTATTCTGTTTAATTGGTCTATGTTTGTTTTCATGCCAATGCCATGATATTTTGGTTACTATATCTCTGCAATTTGTTTTGAAAACAGATATTATGATATGTGCATTGGCTATTTTGGGTCTTGTTTTTCTTCATGAATTGTATTATTTTTTCTAATTCTTTGACGAATACATTTCTAATTTTCTTTTCATGGAGATGGTACCTCTTTTATGTTCCAGGTTTAATTTGTATTATCTAAATACAAATTCTCCTTTCTTATTTCATGCAGGAGTATGATTCGTAGGATATAGTGATACAGGAGAAGATAATCACCTTTCTGTCTGTGTAGGTGGGCCAATAGGTCTGTAAACTATCTATCTATCTATCATCTATCTATCTATCTATCTATGTATCTATCTATCTATCATCTATCTGTCATCTGTCTATCTATCATCTTCCCTATCTCACAGAAAATGAGCAAATAAGAAACATACATGTAATTTTTTAAACTATGGAACACTATGTATATCATCTTATCATTATGTTGGTTTTTATTAATGTGTAAAGTTTTAGCTAGATGCAGTGACACATGCCTTTAATCCCAGCCACTTGGGAGGCAGCAGCAGGAAGATCTCAAGTTCCAGGCCAGAGGCAGCCTATGTAACTTAGTGAGACCTTGTCTCTACACAAAAAAAATAATATAAAATGGGCTTGAGGTATAGCTCAATGGTTGAGTGCTTACACAAAGCATGTGTAAGGTCCTGAGTTCAACTCCCCAGTACCACACAAAAAAATAGCTTCGAAGGGAGGAAATCAATGTTTTAAACCTTCCAAGTTCCAGTGGAAATGCCTTAGTTCATAATTTTATGCATGATCTCACCCAATTTCTAACAGAACAAAAATATATTCTGATTCTAAGGGTTATGACAGTTTTAAGGTCATCTAAGGGAGACTGTGCTTATAGATCTACTACCCTGGCATCTGATCTAGTCTGATCTTGAAGGCTAAGCAGATTTGGACCAGTTAGTCCTTGGATGGGAGACCAACTGGGAATACTGGGTGCTGTAGGCTTGGGGGAAGGACTCAGTAGCCTACTTCCAAAACAATCAGCCGTTTGAAATCCTATGAATAACAGAAAAGCATTGACATAGTGCCGGGCATGGCGTAGTGCTGATAGTGTTTCATTCTGTTGTACATAAGGTCAGTATGAGTTGGACTTACCTTGAAGGCACCAAACAACAACAAAGGAGACTATAGATATAATCTGGGCAATATTATTTATTTAAAAAATATTTTGTCATGTTTTCTATGTTTAAAAGTTTTTCTGTGTTGCTTTTTGTAGACCTCATTGCAGATACATCTGCCTGCTGTTTTGTGTTAGAGCTGGAATGCTTCCACAACTACACTATAAATCTTGCAGCCACCAACACTGTGGGCTATAAAAGTATAATTTCCTTTTCTCATTAGCATAGACAAATACATTTTGCAAGATTTTAAAGTGTGAATCAGCTAAATTAATATTAAAATATTTAAAATAGTATTCTTGATGTATAAAATATGACAAAAATTTTTAGTAATTCTTTCTGTTAACTACTCATGTTATGGCAGAGAATATAGCAAGGGGACAGCCAGAAAAGATGGAGAAGTGTTAACTTACCATAAAGTAGAGACTGAAACACAAAATAAGAATAGATTAATTGACTCTTAAGAACAACAAAGTGATTTTTCTATTTAATTTCCTGACTCTGGCCCCACATATCAGAGTTGATTCTAGAAGCACTGCAGTTCAGCAAAGTTCTTTGTACTTTTTCTCCTTATTTAATCACATTGATGCTTTTGCAAAGGAACTCCATGAAGAAGGTCTTCTTTTAGTAATCTGGAACAAATAAATAATTGTGATTAGTAAATATCAGTTTATTGTTCATTACATAGTCATATTTGTGAAAAGTTAGAAATGGATACTTTTAGGTAGTAAAGGACTTGAAAATCTATGGATGGCAATTGAAAAATAAGAAACCAATATTTTTCTAACTTGGGAGTTATAATAAGAAGGCTTGACAGAAACAAACTTGTATAGGCACAATGGTTGTTGTTGTTGTTAGGTGCCGTCGAGTCGGTATCCGACTCATAGCGACCCTCTGTACAACAGGGGAAACACTATTGTCAGTGCTTCTCTGCTGTTCATAGGGTTTTCAATGGCAGATTGATTTTTGGGAGGGGGTTGCCAGGTCCTTCTCCCAAGCCTACAGCTTCTGGTGTTCCCAGGTGGTCTCCCATCCAAGAA
>VMDO01030260.1:10446-21627 GCA_007922755.1 Pedetes capensis | reverse complement strand
ACTCATGTGAAGTCATTCTAATGTTAACAAAAAGGCAAAGTTGACATGAAATAAATGATATCTAAGAAGCTATATATGCTTAATGCATATGCTCAAGTTACTGAGTTCTTTATATAAAGTGTAATTGAATAATAAAACATCTCTCAAGCCTCAATATTTTAGTATTGATTATGCTGGTGTTTTAATTTCAATTATGGAGAAAATGGAAATGTAAAAGTGTCATATTTAATACTTTATGCAAGTTACCATATTTTTCCAAAAGAAGTTTCAGTTTTTATCATTTCTCTATTTTCTTTTAAGAAAGGAATTTGGGAGAAGCTGGATGGAAATATTATCTCTTCTGGCATGATGCAATTTAAACAGCCAAGATCCTTAATGCAGTAATTTAACAAAGCAAGGGAGAGACATTTTGGGTAGTCATGGAAAGGCTACTTTTTCTGCATAACTTCAGAAATTTGTTCAAGGATCTTTGATTAGGACCTCTGTGGTTTGAGGAATGAGATTATAAATGAACTCCTAAGTGAAAAGGAAGGACTTTCTTCAAATTCCTGGAGTTTATCTCAAAGTCTAGAAATAACATATATGCTTGCTTTAAGTTCATTATCCTGTTTACTTTATTCTTCTATTTATTCCTTCAACATGTGATCCCTGATATAAATATTCAAGGTCAAGTAAAAATGGAGGGCTAAGAGGGGGTTAAACATGGGGTTAAATAAACAATGACTATATTAACAATAATAAATGTCCTCTGCTAAGAACAAAAGAGCAAAATTTTATATATGATAAAATATCAGGTAAGTCAGGAGAGTAAATAAATGTTCTAGGTTTACTTTCATTGTTCAGGAGAAAGGTAAAGGTATAAATTAACTTTAGACTTTGGTTAAGTGAACATGTTGAAATTTCTAAGGTAAATACTAAGATAAGAGAAATTTTATAACTTCCAATTGAGTCAAGGGGCAGAGAACAGATGCAAAAGATTTCAAGACAGCCTAAATGAAGGCAAAGGAGAAAAATAAAATGAAACAGAACAAAAGAGATAAAACGCACAAAATAAGATGATATATTTAATCCCACATACATCAACAGTAACATGAAATATGAAAGTTTTACATAGGTTACATTTCCACAGTGGATTTTTAAAACTCCGACTCTATGCTATTTGCAATGAATCAACTAATGAAAAATACTGAAATGCTGAAAGTAATAGAAAAAGAAATTCTACACCATAGAAGTATAAACCAACAAAATACATGAACAAAAACCCGATTAAGTTTTCTTAATATCAAGAAATAGGGGCTTTCAAGCAAACATTATTACACATGATAAAGAGATCACTTATAAATAATAAAAGGTCAATTCACTAGTTTTGTGTAAATTTAACGCATGCACTTAATGTCATAGTCTTAATACACACAAAGCAAAAGATTTCCAAGGAAACAGAAAGAAATAGACAAATCACAATTAAAATGAAACATTTTACACACCTTTGTACATAACAGAAAGAAAACGCACATACACAATTCAGTAAAGGATTTAGACAAACTGAACTATATAATTATCCAGTTTGACTATTTTTCTCTCTACATCCGTCTGCCATCACACACAAAAGAACACTGAACAATTAGAGAGGTAAACATAAATTGTACTAGGTCATAAAGCAAGTCATTGAAGACTATGAATATGTAAACCATATATACACAAATACACATGCACGTGTGTGTATGTATCAAGGCCTGGTGAAACACAAACCACAGGCCATCTCTTTTTTTTTTAGATTAAAATTTTTATTGTAATACAGGCACATTCCTTTCTGTCTGTGGCTGCCTTCGCATTAACTAGTTACGGCAGAGACCTCATAGCCCTCAGGATTGGGGTTCTGCTAGTTTAGCGATCTTGGTTGCCAAGAGATATTCCCCTGGAAACGTAGAAATATTGATTCATTGAACCAGAAGTTGAGCACACTTCTCTCCCCTTGGAGCTTACAATGCCAGTAAATAATCAGAAAAGAAGAGGATGAACGTTCTAGTTAGACAATTATTTCTGACCATTGAGGAAATCAATTACTACTACAAGAAGGGCTTACCTCCTAAGAGAGAGGTCTGCAATGCAGAAAATTACAACAGTATCTCTTCCTTATTTCCAAGTCAAGCAGGCTGTTATTTAAATTTTCCAGTAGATGGCGCCCAAGTAACATATGTAGTTGATCTGGCGATTCCAGCCTGCTGTGCCAAGATGATTTCTTCCCACTACTAGTCATCCTTCGCCTTAACAAGGTAAGTCTAAGTTTCCAACTGTTAGAGCTTTGTTAGACAGCCTCTTGCCTATATATTAAAACAATGTTATTGCTTGTTTTACTTCGGTGTTGAAAGACTAAAATTCAAACTATTACAGCTCTTATAGACCTTTAGTGATATGTAGGGCTGGGATTTAGCTCAGTTGGTAGAGCACTGCGCTGCAGTCTCTGAGGTCCTGAGTTCAATTCCCAGCACCACAAAAATGGGAGGAGGACGTGGCAATCCTACTCCCAAGGCAATCCCGAAACAGTCAGCCATTGAAAACCCTATGAGGGTCGCTATGAGTCGCATACGGACTCGACGGCACCCAACAACAGTGATATGTATATATTTTTTATGGAACCAATATATGTTGAAAAATTACATGAGGTATTGTGAATGTGAAGGCAATAATTTGTAATCATGTCATGATTTCAATTCAAAAGTCTTATTTGAAAAGTGTGCACCATTTTAATCTATCTTTTCTATGAACCATGTTTTGTTCTAGGGTTAGCTTTTAACCCTAAAGGAGAACACTTGGTGAGCCTGGTTTGATGGACAGGGACTTTCCAATAAGCTAAAATGAGTAGTCCTGATGCTGAGAAAATTAGATTTAAATTCACAAAGCTGTAGACAGTCAAAGACATTTGTAAGTGAAATTAGTGAAAAGCTAACATAAAGGATTTAATTGTTTTTGGTAAAATAGTTGCAGGTGTAGGTCTGTAGACAAACCACCAAGGTTCAAATACTTGCTCTGTATGATTTGGAACAAAATGTTTTAGACTTTCTTTCTGAGTTTCAGTTTCCTCAGCTAATTAAACGGGGACAATAAGAGTTTCTTTTTCACAGGTTTTCTCTGAGATAACATAAATACAAATAAAGCACTTAGAGCATGCCTAATATATGAGAAGTGTTAAATGCTAAAAATACTAACTAACATTATTATTTAATAAACATTGAACTTTCTACACTCATGTCTAAAATGTTAAAATTTTGCTGTTAAGTTTGTACCACTCAAAGAACAAATTTTTTAATCACAAATAATTTAAAAAGAAGCATTTGAACCTGGGTTGTCCCCACACCTTACACCTGTAATTATTTTGCCAAAAACAATTAAGTCTTTTATGTTAACATATCATTTATTTGGGCTGGGATTTAGCTCAGTGGGTAGAGCGCTGCGTCTGAGGCCCTGAGTTCAATTCCCAGCACTGCAAAAGTGGGAGAAGGACTTGGCAATCCACTCCCAAGGCAATCCCGCAGCACTCAGCCATTGAAAACCCTACAAGGGTCGCTATGAGTCGGATACCAACTCGACGGCACCTAACAACAACATCATTTATTTAAATATTTCGAAAAATCATCTTTTTTTAATAAGATGCAATGTTTTCTCCATTTATATAGCATGCCACTCAAGGAATAATTAAATTTAAATGGTTTCAAGTAAATAAGAATTTAATTCATTATGTTTAATTTCCTCTTTATTTTTATGAGTGATACATTCAGGTTCATTAGACCAATATTTATAGTCTTGATAATTAGAGTTGTAAATTTTATATTTAAATATAATAAATATCTTAGAAATTTCACACTATGTTTCAGATAAAGTGTGCAATTTAGTTCAATTGAACTGATTTTGAAGCTACAATCAGACATGTGTATTGTTTTAGTAATAAAGTTTATTCAAGCAAGTTTATGGGACCAATCAAAAGTAATCCTCTCTTCCTACCAGCCTCATTTATGGAGATATGGAGATTCCCAAGACTGTGCTACATGGAAACCACATCAACAAAGCCTTTACAATTTACTTTGATTCTATTGAAAAGATATCATTACTTCTGAAATGAATATATACATTTAATATACTCCCATACCATACCTTTATTTGGCAACTCAACAAAATAATTCTAAACTTCTATGGTAAAAATAACTTTGCTAGACTATGGAATGGGCTGGGATTTAGCTTAGTTGGTACAGCGCTGCGCTGCAGTCTCTGAGGTCCCGAGTTCAATTCCCAGCACCCCAAAAATGGGAGCAGGACCTGGCAATCCACTCCCAAGGCAATCCCGAAACAGCCATTGAAAACCCTATGAGGGTCGCTATGAGTCGGATACCGAATCCACTGCGCCTAACAACAACAACAAAAGTTTAGTAAGGAAAATATAGTCTTCTAAAGAATGAAATGTATTTAGATGCAATCATCAACATCACAAGAACATTACTTACCATATTGTCATCAAAAAACAATGAAAAATGATATAAAGATCAGAAATAGTTAAATTATGATAATTAGAAGAAGTATGTATCACTAAATATTGGTGAACAAGATATATAATATGCAATGTGATAAATGAACAATTTAAAAAAGACTAGATGTGTATGTTTTAACATATTAAAAATCAATTCCAGATATGTTGAAGGGATAGACAAACACAAAAAATTCAAATGTTATGAAAATTAATCCTAGCTGAGCACCATGTTGCAAACCTAGAAGCCCAATGACTCAGGAGGCTGAGGCAGGAGGAGCAAGAATTTGAGGCCAGAGGGACCTTGTGCAACTTGGGGAGATTCTATCTCGAAGTAAAACCTTTTTAAAGGGGTTGGGGGTGTAGCTTAATGTATTCATGAGTATAATTATTATTTCTAACTATGAACATAAGTATTTAATTTAAGCTGCCATTTAAACTAATTAAACATTTAATTAAAACTAAATATTAAATATTAATCTATTTTAAACTATTTAAAATTAAAATAATGTGAGCTTTAATTAGATCAAGTACTACAAAAAGAAAAATTAACATACTAAATAATTCTCTCACTTTATTTTCCTTTTTATTCAAGTTTATAGAGAATTTTTTCTCTTTAATTCCTAAATCAATTCTCAGTAATCACTGGGAGGTGAAAAACATGTTTATATTTATATAGGATTCCACTACAACTAAAGTTGATAAACATATTGGTAATCTGAAAAATCTAGAGGCTTTTATAACCTTTGTAACTGTTCATTAATGAGCCATTTAAAGAACCAAATTAATAAAACTCTTCCTTCTGTTGCTCATCCTTATCCCATAAATTCATCTTTGCGAATATTAATGGGAAGATAATGACTATATTCTTGTGTCATAACCACCACCCTTTCTTGAATAGATAAAGATTGATAGTGATTCTAAGTGAGAAAATTATCTAAGGAGGGTATCAGTGGGGAGAAATTGTGCATCAACCTGTTGGGACTTGGCTTTTTAAAACTGTAAATTGCACATGGTATTATTGTGCCTACTTCTAGGTAGCTAAAACATATTAGGTTTATTTGGAAATGATTTTTAAATGGGAAGACTCCTTATCAAATCTTTTTCCTTAACTAAATTCCACTTACTGGATCTAAGAGGTCAATGATTATATGCCTTGCTATTCATTCATGGTCCATTAAAAAAATTGCTACAAACAGAACTATGAAACAATGTTTTCTTGTGTGATACTTTATAGTAATTTAGGTCCCCCTTTTAGACTCTAAAGAGAGTTTCTGTGATGTCACTGTTGGGCCTACAGAAAGAGATAAATACAAACAAAAATCAATATGTTTCTAAAATGTCTCTGCACTCAGACCCACTTTATAAATTTCTTTCTGAAGCCGAGGTGTTGAAGTTCTCTTTGTCCACACAAAATCAGCCTCTTTGCCATGAGGAATGCTAGTGAAGCTGACCAGAAGTGCTTCAAATTCCTTATACTGTTCTGCCAGTTTTGATGCCAGATCTCCTTGACTATTATCAGATAACCACATTTCTTGCTTCTCCTCTCTCACTATTTGCTTAATGAATCTGAAGGAATTCAGGACATGTTACCAAAAAACATGCTTTTGTATATCAATTATTTTGAATTGAAGGCCCCAATGAAACAGCAAACATAAAGTGTTTTTCTCAACTTCTCAACTTATCTGCTTACAGATAGATCCTCACTAAGGAACTCAATTGTCATCAGTCCCCTCTGTGGGAGTTTTATCAACCAGCAAAGATTGATTCATAACTCCAGAGGAAACTAGCAGTAGTCACCACACCCAGGCAAACTCTATTACAAACTATCATATCTCCTATCTCTTCATTTTAAAGCCCACACACCTTGCCTAAAAATCATTTAGTCTCCCCTATGTTGCCTCTTGGGAGAAGGATATGGAACTCCACTCCCCAAAACAATCCTGAAGCAACCAGCCATTGAAAACCCTATGAGGGTCACTATGAATCAGACTGACTCGATGGCACCTAACAACAGGTTGCCTATATCCCATCTTCCTTCCTGTTTATATGGCATACATGCTTCTAAATCTTACTGATTATTTTCTTTTTTGGATATTGCCTTTTTAACTGTAATACATCTATACACATGTTGTTGTTGTTGTTAGGTGCCATCAAGTTGGTATCTGACTCAAAGTGACCCTATGTAAAGCAGGCAAAACACTATTGTCAGTGCTTCTCTGCTATTCATAGAGTTGTCAATGGCGGATTGTTTTGAGGGAGTGGGTTGCCAGTTCCTTCTCTCAAGCCTACAGCATCTGGTGTTCCCAGGCCGTCTACCATCCAAGTATTAACTAGACCAGACCCTGCTTAGCTTCCAAGATCTGATGATATCAGACACCACAGTGGTACGGCTGCAGGCATACACATATTATTCAAAATTAGTAAATTTGTTAATCTACTGTCAGTTTATTCCTTAGACCCAGCCATAGGACCTAGAAAGATAATGGGAATATCTTTCCCCCTCCCCTAAAATATTTTTTTCAGTGAGTCTTTTCCTGACCACCATATTCAAATTGTGACATCACCATATTCCCATCCCTCTTCCCCTCACTATTTTTCTCTATAGGACTTATTGTCATCTGAAATCAAAACATGTCATTATCAATGTGCATATTATCTATAAGATAGACTGTTAAGTTTTATATGGGGGGATTTTTCTTCTCTTTTTTCCCCAGCACCTTGCAAAATACCTATCCTATAGCAGAATCCCATTGATACCTTATCAATGAATAAATGACTTTTGCCTGAACTATGGAAAATCCAGAAAAGTATTCCTTCTTCACAGAAATCTCCTTTTCTTTGAAAGATAGGATAGTCACTTTAAGAACATGTATTTCCCTTAGACCTCTTTTCTATGCTAATCCCACTACTTTATTTTGATGCAACCCTTCCATATCCTTGTTAATATTAATTTATATACAGGCTGCTACATAGCTCTTGAGTTTTGATTGCACCATCCCCTTCCATCTTGAATAATTAATTGCAAAAATGTTTCTGGTCAGCTCTTGGATTATCAGCCATGATCACTTCTTATATTAAACTCTTCAAAAACTCATGGATTTGTTTGCTTTGCACAAACTCATTTAAATGTTAAATGTAAATAGCTTTGTACACCATGCTATACATCATACATACCGTATAAATATCAGCTATTTTTATTTTGATGTTAAAGTCCTCAGGGCCCTGTTACAATAATCTACATTAGTTTGATCAAAAAATTCAAATCTATTTGAAATGCATTATGTACAAAAAGAGGGCATTTGGGTTTATGAGACATGGCTCCATAAATGTTTATTGAAGTTGGGTAAATGTGTACTTTATCCTATGTATGTTGCCTTGGAAACCAAATAATAATTCAGAAGATGGTAGAGAATGATAAGTAGAAAAATGATAAATATAATCCTGATGCAGGTGTAGCAATTCCTGACTATGGGCAGATTATATGGTGTCAAGTAACTTACATAATAGAAAAAAAAAAAGGAAAGCAAACAAAGAGAAGTGTTGTGGCTGCTGATACTATTATTCCTGTGCCTGAAATGGTATAGTTTGCTTCTGACTATTTTTGTGGCTGGCTATAATTTATTCATCATGTTCAGTGAATCTTTCTCAACTAACCTGGAAGGTGGCAACTGTCTTGATAGATTATTCTCTCATAGTGCCTCTTGATCATTTTCTTTAGAACCCCATACATTTTGTAGTGTTTTATCGCTTTTAAAAATTTTGCTGTGTATACTCTTTTTGCTAGTATATAATTCAATAAAGACAAGAAAAAATCAGTACATATCTAGCCCATACCAGAAGGTCTTGAGGTAAGATAGATAGAATGATAGGGAAGTTTGGGGGCCATGGAAAGGGAAAGAGCTCTCACCCAGGATCTGATTTGAATCTCACCAGTGGAGAGTCATGATCTTTGACCCAACTACCAAGACTGCTGTGAGGATTACCTGCATAGAGACATTATTTTTAAGAGGCATTTTAAATAATGAAAATGTTAAAATAGCAATAAGCCATTCTTGGAGTCAAAAACATATGTAACTTTTAAGTTTTGCCTTCCCCTCTGTAATTCTGTACTTCTTTGAGACATGCCCAGGAAACTCCCTCATGAGTATTTTCTTAGACCTAAACAATAGAACTTCTTTTGATCTGATTGACACCTAACTAGCCCATGACAGGAGCCTTCTGGGCACTTGAGGCACATGTCACACTGGGCACCCAGGGGGCATGCCCTAGGCTAAAGAAAACTGGAGAGAACATGGGCCTGCCTGGGGAGCTTTTTCCTTTTAATTTTCCTGGAAAGCCTATATTAGTCCAAGGACTTCCAAGTAGTTTCCAATAATGTATTCAAAACTGCAGTGCAATTTTCTGGTACAACAGGGTGCCTATCTCTCTGTGTGTGTCCACATGTGTTGTAAAGAGTGGACTCAATAAATTCTACAACTTTGTTTCACTCTCACTGACTTCTGAACTTCTTTCCTGTGATGAAGCCAAAGACTTGGCTTAACCCGAGTGGAGGACTCAACTGGGGAATTCCTCAGGGGAGGCAGCCACACTGAGCTGTACCGCCTGTGACAGTCTGACTCACAGAAGTTTGTCAACTAATATTTATTAAGTACATTAGGTAAGAATATCATTGTTGTTAGGTGCTTTCCAGTTGGGTCCAACTCATAGCAACCCTATGTACAGCAGAAATAAAAAGCCGGGCACAGTGGTGCACGCCCCGTAATCCCAGCAGCTCAGGAGGTGGAGACAGGAGGATCGCAAGTTCGAGACCAGAGGCAGTCTGCATAAATTAGGGAGACACTGTCTCAAAAAGTAAAAAACTGGGCTGGGGGTGCAGCTCAGTGGTCCAGCACTTGCAAAGCATGCAAGCATGAGGCTCTGGGTTCAACCCCCAGTACCACAAAAAAAAAAAAAAAGAAAAAAAAAAAGAAAGAAAAGCAAAGGAAACACTCTCCAACATCCAATACTGTGCCATGCCCAGCACTATGTCAGTACTTTTCTGTTATTCGTAGGATTTTCGATGGCTGATGCTTTGGGAGTGGATTGCCATGTCCTGTTCCCATTTTTGCAGTGGTGGGGATTGGTCCCAGGGCCTCAAGAGCACAGAGTAATACTTTACCAACTGAGCTAAATCATAGCCCTTAGGTAAGAATTGTTGTTGTTGTTGTTGTTGTTGTTGTTAGGTGCCATTTAGTCAGTATCCAACTCATAGCAACCCTATGTACAACGGGCGAAACACTATTTATTGTCAGTGCTTCTCTGGTACTCATAGGGTTTTCAATGGCTGATTGTTCAGGGGATTGGATTGCCAGATTCTTCTCCCAGGCCTACTGCACCTGGTGTTCCCAGGACCGACCCTGCTTAGCTTCTGATATTTGAAGGGTCAGAGGCCACCGTGGTACAGCTGCAGCGTAGGTAAGAATAGCAACCAGAAAACTGCAGTAGAGATTTGAATAAATTCTTTGGAAAATACTTGGAAGTTATTTTTTGTTAAATCACGTGCACATAGTTTTGTGGTCACAACAAATCTGATCTCAAATAAATTGTGTTACCCTTTACTAATGTAAAAATGAACACATTTGTACGTAGAGTGTTATTTTACACAAAGAAGAAAGAGTTTAGGGTCTGTATAGTAGAAAACAAACACAAAGCATCCCAGATCAAAGGAAACCTGATGTTTTGCCCTGTGTTTTCTTTTAAATGTAATGATGAAAATGGCATTGAATTTTCTTGACTTAGTCTCACCTTCTGTGACAAGATAGATTTGGAATAAGCCTTGAGAACCCCATGGTCTTTTCTACTGTTGTTTTGTTTTAAATTTCCTCAGAGCTAGTTTTTCACTTTTGTAATGCAGCCTAAAGCAACACAACTTGTATTTGCTTCTAATAAGTGGAACTAGGAAGTGATTTTACTCATCTGTTAGTAATATAAGCCCATTTTCCTATCAGCTCCCATCTTAGAAGGAGTGAAGCATAGAAGCGTGACGATTTTCCCAATGCTGCCAGATCCTGAGGTCTGAACTTCACAAACAGAAGCCAAAGCACATTTAATAGAAATAAGCCAAGAAGTTCTAACTTTAAAAGCATTTGGTTCTCTCTGTGGAAATCAACACCTGACCTTTTGATCACTGTGCAAGTTCTAAAGAGATTCAGCTATGCTGACAACTGGGAAAAAGTTGATAACCATGTTCAATAGAGAATAAAGCTGTCAACCCCAAATTACAGACCTGCATGTGGATTTCCCACAAGACCTTCTAACAGAAAGCCAAGTTCACTTTTAATAGGCAGCACTCTGTTGGCACAGATAGCATCATATTGCTCCTCTGTCACTCCAAGGGCATACTTAGAATTACAGTTTGGTGACTGATTGTTTAAATATAACTAATAAAGGTTTGTTCTCCTTGAGATATCCAGCACTTTAATCCCCTCATCTCAGGTTTCCGAGAACTACCCTTTTTTACCATCCAAAATAATTGTCCTCAGTGACACCCTTAAAAGCATTCTCTTTTTGTCTGGCTGGTTTTGATTTTTTTTTTTTTTTTTTTTTTTTTTTTTTTTTTTTTTTTTTTTTTTTTTTTTTTTTTTTTTTTTTTTTTTTTTTTTTTTTTTTTTTTTTTTTTTTTT
>VMDO01030260.1:0-10346 GCA_007922755.1 Pedetes capensis | reverse complement strand
ACTAAAACTATTGGTTTTTGCATTTTTTGACACTCAGATTCTCTGTTGGATAAATCCAATCATCCTTTCTCTGTTTCCATGTTTATAAGCAGATGGGGGAAGACAACCTCATAGTTAAGCACTCTGTAGTTCCAAACCTCCACTGCACATGAAACTTTAGGATTTTTCACATATGGCTCTAAATGTCATAATGATTGCAGTGTTCACTAAGTACCTTCAGCATCCCAGGCTCTGTTCCTAGCAGTTTATGTTCAGTATCTGAGTTAGCATTTTCAATGCCAATGAGGTGGAAATGAGGCTGATGAAACTGAGGCTAAGACACAAGAGTTTAAGTAATTCATCTGGATTCATACAGCTAGCAAATGCCAGCTGAGAGTCAACCTCTCATCTCTCCCACACCCAAGGTGCCACATCCAGTCATGCCCTCATTCAGCTCCTCCCTCTATGCTGATAAAACACTGGCAAAGGATTTTAAAAGCACGTGTTGAGTGAAGTAGATATTTATTTTTAAAAAACATCAGCCTAATGGAGAAACCTCATTTGGCAAATTTATTTTTATACTTTTAAAACTAATGGATATTTGCTGTAGACATGTTTGAAAGTCACATAAATGTAAAGAAAATAAAAATCATTCATAATTTCACTACCCAATGGGGGTCATTATTAATATCTAATTATCTTTGATATAACATCATAAACAAATATAATTTAATTATTATATATTTATATAATTGATATATCATATACAAAGCTGTATGTTTTTAAACTGTATTATTATAGTATTACCATTTTAGATGTTAATTTTTATCATAAATGTTTGGATGACAACATACCATTCTATCACATATATAAAACACAAATAGGTTTATTATTATCTTAAATATATTAATGAATATTTTTCATTTAAATTTTAATTTCTATTATGTAAATATAAATATGGTCCACATAAACTAAATTTATTTGGGTCCTTGCTGATGACCATAAATGGATTGTGGGTTCAAAAACCTTGAGGACCCCCATTTAAAAGAAATGCACACACCAATCCTCAAAGACTGATGTCTCTCACAGCACTGACCATGGAGTTAGCCTACCTGTTGATCACTACGTCACTAGATAAGTAATAATCATACTAATAATCCTTGTAGTGTTCAACATGTCCTTGCTTTTTTCAGTACTTGATTTATTACCTGATTATATCATGTAATCTTTACAACAAACCTATGAGGAAGATGCTGCATTTAGTTCTGCTGTGCATGTGTGTGTGAGCGAGGTATTGGGGGCTTGAACCCAAGGCCTCATGGGTGCTTTTGCAAGCATTCTACCACTAAGCCACACCCCCAGGCCTTTTTAAAAAACTTTTTACTGTGAGACAAGGTCTGGCTGAGTTATACAGTCTGCCTCTGGCCTCAAACTTGTGATCCTCCTTCCTCAGCTTCCCAATTTGCTGGAATTACAGGCATGTGCCACCACACCCAGCTACTTCTGTTTTACAGATGAGAATGTGGGCTTTGAGATGTTAATGACTTGTTGGTGAATAGTGGAGCCACAACTTATACCACACTGTTCCCTCAGCATTTGTTCACTTACTCACCCTGCTACAGGAGTTCCTGCAGGATGCCATATTTGCAGTAAAATAAAGCACCATGGCACAATCAGGAACAATGGGTGAGGGCTGCATAGCTTCATGTGGGAAGATACCCCTACAAATAAAGTTGAATTAAAAAATATGAGAGGAGGGAAATTTGTGTGGTTAAAATAAGATGATTGAAGTGTGATTCCATAAATCCAATAGTTTTTTTCCCATGCAAAGAGATTCTCCTTCCTTAGGTTCACAGTGCTTGAAGAAGAAGGTCATAAGGAGGCAAACCTCTGAGGAAATAAATTGATTAGATCAGGTTTAGTATCACATCATGATTGAGTTCTAAAATAATTAAAGTCTAGGTGTTCAATTAGTGTGGAAAAAGGGTTTCATGGAAGGGAAGCCCTAATTTCAGTTGGAAGGGTACCTTTGTATGAGGTATAGCTATGACCTACAGAGCATAAATGTTTAATCATCCATGAGGTCCCTGGACTCTAAAAGTCAGTAACAGTGTTGGCAGCTCACAAAAAGTGGGGCATCATCACAGCCTGAGCTCTCTGTCATCAAAGAAGTGGCTGGCAGTCCATCCTTGTTATAGCATACTGGGAGAGATAGCATGGTACAAAATGCAGCCTAGCACAGCCTACAGCCTGCAGCCATACCACCACTGCATCTGTCAGCTCTCAGAACCTAAGCAGGGTTGGGGCTGGTTAGTACTTGGGTGGGAGACTGCCTGGGAACACCAGGTGCTGTAGACTTGGGAGAAGGACCCAGCAACCCACTCCCAAAAAGCAATCAGACATTGAAAACCCTATGAATAGCAGAGAAACACTGACAATACTGTTTCACCTGTTGTATGTAGGATCGCTATGAGTCAGATACTGACTCGATGGCACCTAACAACAACCACAGCCTATGCTCTAGATTGTCAGTCAAACTCTTGAGCTTATATATATTTTGAAGGGTAGTAATTGAGGTCAGTAACTCACAGAGAGGCATCCAATAAGGTGCAATGTCATATTCCTGAGGGAGGAGGAATATACTCCCAAATTCTTACCATAACAAACCATGGAAGAGTTTAGAACTCTTTCAAAGCCACATCAGGAGGGAATTGAATCCCAAAGACCTTACAGTAAAATATCTTTTGTATAAATTTTATGAACACATGAAAAGGTACTAGAGTCTTTCAAGGATAAACAAGACTTTCAGTAAATGTGTAGAAGTTGGATTGGGAAGGTATTAATTGGGTTAAGAGAGGGTAAAAATGGATTATAAAATAAGTAGGTTGGAAAATATAAATAAAATAAGATTTCAAATGCCCCTCACAAAATGATAATGACTATATGCCACAAACAGCACAGTATTTTTAAGTCATATTTTTATACCAAGGTTAACAAAAATAGTGAAAATCACATCTCCTCAATCTCCCACCCTCTAGGAAACACAATCTACAATTGTCTTAAAGAAAAGAAATCTCTCTGCCGTGGTGACAACTCTATGCAGCTCAAGAGGCAAGCCAGGCAGCTTTTTCTTCCAGCCTTACTTCTCATTAGCCTCAGAGATTCTGACACCTCCCATGGGGTACTCCTGAGCAGGAAAAGGTGACTGCAGGCCTGCAAAACTTGGAAGGGATCTCACAGCTCCTGGAAGGACATAATGAATCCTGCCAACAAGTTGAAAAATCACATACTGTGGCATCAAATAGGCTCCACCCATTCCTAAGATCACATGCTCTTTTACTCCATCTTCTCATGATATTCTTTGTGCTGGAAAAAAAAGCATTTATCTCACAATCCAGTCAGCACAAAAATTCATTAAGTTAAAATACCAACTTTATGGCAAGACTTTGCTTATGTCAGGACTTTTTATTTTATACTTTCTATTTCCTACACAGCCTGCAGCCATACCGCTGTGGCGTTCGATCCCATCAGATCTCGGAAGCTAAACAAGGTTGGGCCTGACTAGTACTTGGATGGGAGACTGCCTGGGAATATAGAGCTTGGGAAAAGGACCTGGCAGCTCACTGACAAAAACAATCAGCCACTGAAAACCTTATGAATAGCAGAGAAGCACTGATGGTAGTGCTGGGCAGGGCATAGTGTCAGAGAGTGTTTTGTCTGTTGTACATAGGGTCGATAGCAGTCAGACATAGACTCCACAGCACCTAATAACATTCCCTACACACATCTGAATATTTAACCTAGTTTTCTTTTAAAAAGTGTGAAAAAGTAAGTTTTCTTTACCAACCTTTTTGCAATCTTACCTTTTTACCCTCAATAGCATGGAATAACCATGACATTACACATAAGTTTTACTACATTTCATGGGGCTCACTCCCAAAGATTTCCTCCCAGGCCCTAGGGGTGCAGGCTCCATCCTTCCAGTTCCCCAAAATGCCAATCACTTTTCCCAACTTCTACTCAATTAACTTCAACATTCCTCCCTCCTCCTGTGAGTCAAAGACAAATCCAGGAGCTGGGTATGTCTACAGAACTCAATAACTGAAGAAATCTTTCTGCCTCACTTGTAAGAACCAGACTTTCCTGAGGGAACTGATTCTCAGAGTTATTGTTGTTAGGTGAGACCTTCATAGAGTTTTCAGTGGTTGATTGCTTCGGGAGTGGATTGAGTGGATTCCCATGTCCTTCTCCTGTTATTGTGGTGCTGGGAATCGAACCTGGGCCCTCAGAGAGTGCAGAGCTGCACTCTACCAACTGAGCCAAACACCAGCCTGGTTCCCACAGTAAGAAGACAAATGTATTTAGACACTGGGCTATTTTTAGGGTTTCTCTTCTTCCCTATTTTTAGGGATTTCTTCTCTATGGCACGTGTTCAAAGTTTCTCCCTTCCTTGTCATTATATGTGAAAAAACAAGGACCACCTCTGTAAGAAGATCTTGTCTTTTTTATGTGGAATTCATACAGGGGTAGTTTGGAGGTACAGGTAGAGAGAGGCCTATCAGGCTGAGGCTTCTGAGTGAGTGTGAGATGTCCCCATATTGGTGTGTGGGTTTCTGAAAAGTATTGGAAAGAAGTAGAATAAAATTTCTCCATTCTGAGCTGCACCATCAGTTCCTCACAGACATGTCTTTCTTTCAGATTAAGTCTGTAACTTCATCTCTACACAGGGCCAGACAAGCATGGTCTAAGAAAAGAAAAAGGTAGTATTGTAAACACTCCCAAGGGCTTGGATTCCATGCAATATTATTTGACCTAATTCTTATGTAGAAGTTGTTAGTTCTCACAGTTTGACCCAATCCATGACCAGGTCCAAGCTGCCCTAAGTATCATCTTGGGACCCCTTTCTCCAGGAAGCAGGCTTTTCTTGCTCTAAATCCTCAACTCTCTCTTTCTACCTATATCATCAACCCCCAGAAGCAGATAGAATGTTCATTGGTCCTGAGATATAATACCCGTCCTTGTAAAACTCTACATTGCTTTGTCTTTTCCCCATTACTTAGGATTCTTAAGATCTCTCCTTTTTCTGTTGCTTCCCATTCTAAATGAAACAAAATGCTTCATCAGACCAAAGAAATGTCATGTACCATGTGCCTGTCTCAAAGTAACTCATTGCATCTCTGCACATCTTTATACAAGGCTCATGATATTTTATTATTCACTAAAAATCAAAATGTTATCCCTTAATTTTCATATTCCACTTTATATATTATGCGTCACTTTTATTTCTCTGCCAATTCTAGTTGCTATGAAGTTTCATTTATTACCTTGCTTTGTGATTAATATGAAGATTGCCATATA
Source organism: Pedetes capensis (assembly GCA_007922755.1). Taxonomy (NCBI): domain Eukaryota; kingdom Metazoa; phylum Chordata; class Mammalia; order Rodentia; family Pedetidae; genus Pedetes; species Pedetes capensis. Next base: position 5,009 of record VMDO01030260.1, on the reverse strand, counting down.
ATATGATTTTCTAATACTAAAGGGAGTGTGTATTTCATTAATTTTTGACAGTAAGGCTATTGCAATAAATTTGCTCCCCTCAAATTCTACTAATACTTGTTGTCTTTAACAATGTATTATAGGTGACAGCTGTAACATTCTGTTTGCAAATGTGCACCACCCATCCCAGGGAAGCATGAACCTTGTTATTCTATCATAAGAGGAATAAAGGTTTTCCAGCACAGTAACCTAGAAAATGGGAAAATTGAGAAGACAAGTGCAAACTCCACCAAGGCAAGGATCCTGTGACAGTCATTCTCCCTACCTCACAACCCCACTAACTCCTCCCTTCTTGCTCTCCCTTCTCCCAGGCACTGCCTGGTTCCACTCTCTCATCCACCGCCCCAGACCCAATGACCAGGGAGGGCTGGAGTCAGGTGGCAGCCAAGGTGACAGCTGACTTCCTCACGCCTGCCTTCTCAGTTTCCCAGTGCCGCAAGTACAGCACTCTGCCCAGGGAGGTGCCAGCCACGGGATGCTCTGCAGACCATGTTTTCCAACCTGCCAAGGTGGGGCACCAGCAGCTCTTGTAAGGCGATCCCTTGGGAGAACCTTGCTCAGGTAAAGCTCGCTCACTGGTCCTGGGGGGAGAAAGTGGGGCATGTCTTCCCCCACTGGGGAGGTGGCCCAGGACCCAGGAACCCTGGGTCCTGGGACCTTGAACTAGACTGTGTTAGAGCCTTATTTTAGTATTCATTGCATACAAAGACACACACAATCACACACAATTCACACAGTCATGAGAGTCCAGGTTTGAAACCTGAGCCACCAACATCTGTGTCTTGGTGGTGGCTGGAGGACAGGCAGAGGCTTCTTTGAAGTAGTAAATAACGCCTCCACAAACAGAAACAAGCATTTAGAGAATGAATGGACTTGTCATTGCTGAAGGGCTATAACTTGGGATGGAATTCTACAACCAGTGGGGGATCCCATTAAACCCGCAAGTTTCATTAAGTATAAACACTCAGTGTTAGCTGACATGAATATTGGGACATTACATCTGGGGCAAATCCAGAAAGTGTAGACACTTAATTGTGTTTTTCTCTACCCGCAAATGACCCATTCTTATTCCACAAGAGGAGACATGCTAAGACGGTAGCGAGAGAAATGCACCCTTTGGTTGTGTATTAGCAGCCAGTTCCCTAACAATAATTACATTTGTTTCACTTACATAATTATATAAGATATGCCCTAAAAAATAACCCTCTATACAAATAGTTCTATAGTCCAAACAAAAAAGAGAAAATATTTCAGATCTGGGGAGCTTTTTCTAATCTTGGCTTTTGTTAGTAACTCCAAGTGCCAAGTAAGTATGTCAGCTGTTCTTCTGATTACATACAAAATGGAGATATAAATGTTTTTAAAAGTAAAAAAAAAAATACATATAAAGTACTCTTTTATAAGTCTATGAAATAAAAGAGATCAGAATACGACCCTTTAAAAAGTGAAGGAGCCCCATTGGGATAATATGCTTTTTTACTGAGTAGGAGAAATGCCAGGCTCTGTCAGTCAGAGTGGTTAGCAAAACAGCTAAGGTGACCAAAGGCAGTAAACTTTTGGGGTGGGAAATTAGAAAACCAGTTGGCTCTTCCTCTAAGTTTCAAATAATGTTTATCTTCTTGGCTATCATTCAATTTTGATAGCCTTTATAGATCAGAAAACCAGATAGGCAGGATTGAAGTACTCATTTTAATTGCATTCTCTGTTACTTCTATGATGATAATTTTTTAAAGAAGAAGTTAATGGATTTGAAGCATATTGACAACTTTGTATGATTATATTTCATGGTTGAGGCTATATTTTGATATAACAGACTTCAGATGAAAATCCATTACCAACCTATAAGCTAAGAATGTGCCTTTTTATTTTCTTGGGCAGGCATAATGACCTATGAATAGAATATTTCTAAATACTTTTTGTTGATAATGATTAGCACCTAGCTTTTCATTCATTCATTGATTCATTCATTCATGCATGCAAAACATGTTTATTATGATCTAGCCCCTAAGATAAAACTGGAGATATCGAGATAAATTCAATATGTTCTCTATCCTCCAGAGACACAAATTATAACAGGAGAGAAGCACCTGTCAGGAAATGATGAGATGGTCGGGCAAGGTGAGGGAAATTCAATGAAGGAAGTTCTGAAGGAGTGTGTGGAGATTTCTTTAGCAACAAAGAACCACTGTCTGAGCCTTGGAGGCCAGAGTGTGAGGAGAAGAATAGCAAAGGTATTAAATAAATCCTGAGGAGGAATGAAGCACAAGAGCCAGGAGAGGTGAGGTAGAAAAGAGCAAGCAGGGGGAAGGGCCTCTCTACATAGTGAAAAATACTATGTAGCAGGTGCAGTCAAGAGTGTACAAATATGACTAGAAGCAGGTCTAGTCTCTTACACTCTTTAGGTAGAAGATCTTCAGCAAATTCCTTAAAGTCTGTGTCTTAGTTTTCTTGTCTGTAAAACAGGAGTGATAGGAATGTTTCCATCATAAAGATGTGTTACATTTAATAAGATAATGTATTCAGTAGAGAAACTGGCACATAACGATTAAATGCCTAAGTTCTATTTGACTTCTAGATACTTCCCCCATCTCTGAGCCTATATTTCTCCCTTTCCATGACTTTCTCCACTCCTCCTGGAACCTTCCACAGTACTCTCAAAGGAAATCAGGGGTTATTAGAGAACAAATGTATCAGTCACACAAACTGTATCTCCATGAGGCCACACCTCCATTTTGAACCCAAGGAAAATTAAAAGCAGCATATCTCACTGGGTCCTAGATCCTGGCTATGCTATGGTTCAACCGTCTAACTACTTGGTGTTAGTTGACTTTCAATACTGTAACAGATACTGAGAGAAATCAACTTGAATAGAAGAAAGATTTATTTCAGCTCACGGTTCTATAGGTTTCAATTCATACCAGTTGGCTCCATTGTGATGGCACAGGTCATCATGGGAGGAGCAAAGAGAGAAAGAAGAAGAGGTTGGGGACCAATGATCTCCTTCAAAGGCATGCCCTACGTGACCTAATGCCTCCCACTAGTGCTCACTTCTTAAAGGTTTCCACTACCTCCCAACAGCACCAAGCTGTGGACAAAGATTTTAACACATAGGCCTTAGAAGGATGTTCAAGATCCATATTATAGCACATTCCTTGTGTCTCTGCCATAATCCATAAATAACTGGATGTCAATTTAAGTGAAAATTGCCCATAAGTCAGCATTGTTAAGGTATGTTTATGGAATACCTAGTATAAATCAATGCTAGATAAGTATAATAGATAATAAAGGCTTAGAAGACAAAGTTTAGGTGCTCATTTCATCAATTATATTAGATCAGCAGACCAGATGTGCTGTCACAGAGAGGAGAGGTGAATTAGAAAGACTGAGAAATATTTAGTAGAAGATTGAAAGATGCTCTCAGAATTTTCATTTTCTATTTTTCTAAGAAGATATTTCTATGCAGCAATATATAAACAATAAACTCAGGAAACCTATAATATTAATTTGATGATTATTTATTGAGAAGTTGTTTATATATCTTAATGACTCATAAGGATTAATTATCTTCATTGGGTATTTTACTTGGCTCCTGTTGCTTCTGAGAGGTAAAATATACTTGAACTTTGTGATAAATTCACAAACTTAATGAGGCTACTTACCAGAGGACTGGTAAGATGGTTTCAACTGTGAAACTGTCCGATGGAAAATGTTAATTCAAATACCTAGGCTACTAAAGGAACCATGTAGGTAGCTTTGCAAGAGAGAAGTACTTTAAACCTCAGCCATTTTAATTTGGCTGATGATTCTCAGAAAGATGAATAGCACGTTTTGTCTCATATGCAGAATCTAGAAATTGTGTGTGCGGGGGAGTACTCCTTAGAGGTTGAACCTAGGGCTTTATACATACTTTTCCAAGTGTTCTACCATTGGGCTGTGTTGCCCCGGAGTGCTGAAGCCCCAAACATGTTACAGTGAATATATCTCCCTTCACCCTGTTTGGCCCTCAGGAGGACTGGATATCCAATGATGGGTAAGATCCCTCAAAAAACAAAGGGACAACCTAAGACAGGGACAGTTGTGGAGAGGCCATCAAGAAAGACAAGGCTGCCTAGAAAGGCCAAGATGCGCACCTTGCTAGAAGGAGAGGCAAAATTGCCCACCTGATCACTGTGACCTTTGCTTGACATTGCGAGGGTTTACTGGTGCATTCAGTATAACAAGTTTTGAGAACACTTGTTAATGTCATGGTTCCTGGAAAGTCACTTATCATTTATCTCTTGTGATTTGAAGGGAATGTCCGGGAGTTTGACCTGCCCTGTAGGTTGATCATACCTTTGATTGGTAAAAAAAAAAAAAAAAAGAGAGAGAGAGAGAGATTAGAGAAGCAGTGATAAGGTTAAAAAAGTTCATGCATTCCTTCTCTGTTTCATGTGAGTGTTACTAAGAAATAAAATTAAGATATAAGGAGAGGCTAGGGAGAACCTTAGCAGCCCTTGGCCATAGCTCACTAACATTCTTGGTTGTCCATCTCTTCATTTCTCTTGGAGATTTGCAGCAACAGGGCTGCACCCTTAATGTATTTTGAAAATTTATATCTTGAGTCAGGATCTTGCTAAGTTCCACAGGCTGCCTCTGGCCTCCTATTTGCAATTCTCCTGCTTCCACCTTCCAGGCCATTGGGGTCACAGGCACATACTAGGGCACCAAGGGCTCTGTCTCACTCTTTCTCTCTCTCTCTCTCTCTGTCTCTCTGTCTCTGTCTCTCCCTCTCTCTCTCTCTCTCTCATGTATGTATGTATGTATGTATGTATGTATGTATGTATGTATGTATAACATGGAAATTAGAGGGTTACTATTTGGAAAGAGGAAGGGGACCAGTTGGAAGGGGAAGGGAAAGAAAAGAGAGGATAAGGGAGAGATGAATATGATCAAAGTACATGATACATTTGTAAAAAAAAAAAAAAAGGAAA
>VMDO01030259.1:0-21527 GCA_007922755.1 Pedetes capensis | reverse complement strand
AAGAATTTATTATTAAATAATTTATGAAATTACAAGCTTAATGTTTGTTATTTTCTAACATTTACTATCAAGGAACTCTCAGTTATTCTCTCACTTGTGTGGGTTTCTCTCTGCAACACAAACTAAGACAGATGCTGGCCTACTTCCCTATAAGTGTTCAACACATTTTTGAGGCAGAATGGAAAAGGAAGAGTCTTAATTAAAGGTAATGAACTTTAAAAAATCTTTCCAGGTCAAAATGAGGATTCATTGCATTTCTTTTTAGACAAGTTTGAAATGATCTATAAAATGGAAAAATAATAGAAGCTAGCTGCACAGGCTAAGACAAAAATATAAAGGGTCCAGCATAGTATGGGGCACATTGTTGTTGTTGTTGTTGTTGTTGTTGTTGTTGTTGTTGGGTGCCCTCCAGTCGGTTCTGATTCATAGCAACCCTCATAGGGTTTTCAATGGCTGATTATTTGGGATTGCCTCAGGAGTGGATTGCCAAATCCTTTTCCCAGTTTTGCAGTGCTGTGGATCAAACGTGGATCCTCAAAGAATGTAGTGCCACTAACTACCAACTAGCTAAACCCTAGCCCAATGTTAATACTAGAACTATTATAATACTATTATATTTTGAAGTGACAAAGTATGTACATGAAAGTATAAAAATTCAGGTTTAAATAGGATAAAAGTGTCCAGTGAGGATTGTCATCAACCCATATGGATAAAATGTTCCATTTTTGAGAGTGCTAGTAGAATGTGCTAGAAGGAGCTAGGCATGGTAATGCATGCTTGTAATCCTAGCTACTTGGGAGGCTGAGGTAGTAGTTCGGGGCTAACTCTGGCAATTTAGTGAGTCACTGTTTCAAAATAAAATTCTAAAAAAAGGGGAGAGTTGGGGGTGTACGTCAGTGGTAGAGTGCTTGCCTACTATGTATGAGGCTCAGAGTTTAAATATCCAGTACCAGAAAAAAAAAATACTAGGAATAAAAGTCAGAGGATCTTGCATTACCCACTACAAAGCTTAAATTTTATCTTGTATGAATTCACTAATTGATAAATACTTTAGGAAGACTTAAATCATAGTACAGGACTTTAGACATCACCAAGTACAACCCCTGTATTTCTGAGATACTATGAGGTTTGTTAGTGGCAAAACAAGATCTTGAACCTCAGACATCTGGTACAAAGGTAGTCCAGTGCTCCTCCACTTTAACAATTTGACAACAGAGTCTAGGATAGATACTATAAAGAAAGTCTGAACAATCACTCTAAAGCAAAATGTTTTTGTGTCAGAGAATGAAAAGTTATGCAAGTACATTGCCGATACTATAACTATACTGGCCCAAGTAAACAGACTTAAACTTTAAATTAAAACTTTTTCACCCAAAGCTGCATTATAAATGCTGTTTATAGTTAATTTATTCCATATGTCATACATTTGAAATGTTTTCAAAATCAAATATCAAGAGTAAATTGTATTCCAAACGAAAAACTTTCTAGTTGTTCAAATACTAGTAGAGATTTGTTTATTGTACCTATTTCTTTTAGAACAATAGAAGCTTGAGAACTATGCTTGGTTATATAACAAGGAAACATAATTATCGATATAAATGATATAACAAGAATTATGTTCCCAATTGTATGTTGTAAGACTGACAAACATTGAATTAGTGTTGAATAGGTAACTTGCAATTCTGTGCTATTTGCAGAGATATCATATTTTGCTATTCCTAGGAACTTACATATGGGTTTATTTTGGAGGCTTTCTGACACCCAAAAGACTTTAAAAATGACAGACTTACCCAGTAGCAATTCCCAGAATAAGTTGTAAATTGTTTTTCTTAGAGTATGTACCTCTCTATGCCATGTGTATGGTGATATAGTTTCCTAGGGATAGTTAATGGTTCATAAGATATAGAATAATAAATGCATTCAGTAGTGAAGTACCCAACAGCTAAAAGATTTGAGTGTCATCTTGGCTCTCTTTCTAGTTGGCAAATGGTCACACTCCATAACACAGTATCCAGATTTGTGTTAGTCAGATCTCTTGTCATTTGGATTTCTGGAGGAAAAAAAAAATCAAGTGAATAATAGAGATTAATATTTAGAAACATGAGCAAGACGTCTTATTCTATAAGTATTAGAAAATTTGACTGTCCCTGTTCCTGTTGTGAGAATAAAGATGCCAAATCTCAGTTCTTTTGTTATTACTTTTCTTTTTGTTATTACTTTTGTTATTACCTTTCTTTTTGTCACTCTTTTTCATATTTTTATTTTTATATAAAATACATACCATTGGTAATAAAATAAGTTCTTCTAATAATGATACAGTACATAGTTATATATAAGGAGAGAATAATTCAGTGCAGCTTACCAACTTTACCAGGATGTAATTCCAAGTCTGAAGTGAGTAAATCTTTTAGTAACTGGTGATAAATTAGCTTATTTACAAAAAAAAAAAAAACAGGAAGCATGACTCCACATTTACTGATAACATAACAAGTGTGAAAATTTAAGTTATTGGATGAGTAGCTTTTATATAAATTTGCATATGTTTGATGCTTGTATGGTATTCAGAGAGGTAAGATATATACAGTCAGCTCTCCATATCTGTGAGTTCCATATCCATATCCATATCCATAGATTCAATGAATCTCAGACCAATAAATAATCAGGGAAAGAACTCTATCTGTACCGAGCATGTGCAGCTTTTTTTCTCATCATTATTCCCTAAACAATACAAGGGAAGTTATTTACTTGGCATTTACATTGCATTGAGTATCATAAATGATCTAGAGATAGTTTAAGGTATACAGGATGATGTATGTAGGTTATTTGCAAATAATATACCATTTTATAGAAGAAACCTGAGCATAGGCACATTTTATTATAGGGGGCGGGGTATAGGGTGTCCTGGAACTAATGCTCCACAGACACTGAGCGATGACCGTATATACAATTAGAAGTGCCTTCTGTGAAGTGTTTAAACATTTAAAGAAAATATGTGTTACATACACTTTAAATAAAAATGTTTGTTACAGATGGTACCTTAAGTTTTATAAGATACCTTAAGTTATAAGCTGTTTATATCAACAACAACAAAAAGTAAAGTATTCAAAGTGGCTTGGAGCAGGGGACTGAAACATACCAAGGACCACCAGATTGTTCTTGATCATTTACTTCCTACCTCAGACTCAGTTTTATTTATTTTAATTTAATTTAATGTAATTATTTGGCTTTTTGAGAGTTCTCACTGTGGAGCCCAGGCTAGCCTTGAACTCACATTGATCCTCCTGCCTCAGACTCTAGAGTGCGGAGATTACAGGCACATGTCATAACACCAGGCTTCGACTCAGCTTTAAATTAATAACCTTCAGAGAATAAGCACAAAGCAGGTTAGCAAAATTAAAGCTGTGTTTAAATTTTTGCTGAGATGTTAAGTCTTAAACAAAAATTCAAACCCAGGGATTTGTAGGAACAAAAATGATGAAATAAAAGAGAAACATGCTGTTCATTGTTTTGAGAAAATCTTCATTTTCTAGAGCTGACCTGATCAGTGCCAGTTATGACTTACCTGCCCCCCATATAGTGACCACTAATTTACATTCTTGTACCAGCTCCTATTCTCATGGTGGACCAGCCCTTTGAGTAGCATGCCTTAGCTGATCTGATTGGTTAAGTTTAACAGAGCTCAGCACAAGACCATAGAACGTAGAACAGCCTATGTGTTAGATACTTACTAAACCTTTCACAAAAGTATTGGGTGCCCACTTTATCATTCTTTGTTGAGTCAGTAAAGTCAAATGAGAAAACAAACAAACAAAAACTTTTCTTCATATATACCTTAGATGCAGCTCTGGTTTCTAGTGTATATGCTCTCTGTAAGACCAGCTATTAAAAATGATTCTGAGTGAGACTCAGTGGCACATGTCTGTAATCCCAGAACTTGAGATGCTGAGGCAAGAGGATCATGAGTTCAAGTCCAGCTTGGGATACATAGTGAATTTGAGGGCAGCTTAGGCCGTACACTGAGACTCTGTCCCAAAAAAAGATGATGATGATGATTTTGAGGAGATGTCCCCTATACCTTGCATAACAAAATGATATGAAGAAAACTTGCTTAAGATTTTCTCTTCTTCACACTCTTAGTACTTGACTTAACATTTTAGATTTTCAGATTACTATGTCACCTTTTGGGCTGGGATTTAGCTCAGTTGGTAGAGTGCTGCGCTGCAGTCTCTGAGGCCCTGAGTTCAATTCTCAGCACCGCAAAAATGGGAGAGGGCCTGGCAATCCACTCCCAAGGCAATCCTGAAGCACTCAGCCATTGAAAACCCTATGAGGGTCGCTATGAGTCGGATACCGATTCGACAGCACCTAACAACAACAATGTCACCTTTTCTTTTTCCTGCATGCAGATATAAGATTGATACCCTTATTGGCTTGAATTTTGGTAACTTGGTGTCTTTGAGGAGTAAAGTGAAATAATTTAGACTAGCTTCCAATGGACTATGGTCCATTTCCCAATTGCTTTTGCTTTCCAACTCCACCCAAATACTGGAACACTAAATCATCTTGGTTTGGCTACTACTAGGTGGTACACACCTGTGGTTTGTGTATATTAAACTTTGGGTATACAGAGATGGTTGAGAATTCCTAATGTTCTCTATTTCTTAGTCCCATAGTATTCAGAAAATGTTTCATACCAGTCTTGATAAACTAGCATTCTCAAGAAAAATGTTAGAATAAGTTGCTGTTTTGAGATGCTGAAATTATACTAAATTATACATGAGAGATATTATTTATTTATTGAGTTTAGTGCTTGCTCCCAAATTGTGTTCTATGGAGTATTGTTCCATGGGATGTTAAAATAGATTTTAAAAAGAAAAGGTGTGGCAGTTGTCAGTGGGATTGACTGTGGCAAATCAGTTATAGATATACTGGGTTAAACAAAGACAAATAGTTCTGTTTACTGAAGAATTTCTCATGACTTTAATATGCTAGTTTTTAGTGTAGGACTCTAATAGAACCTATATTATTAAATAAAATATTTAAATATAAATATTAAATATCTATATTATTAAATATTGCCATAAATTATTTGCCATGATGTGTGTGTGTGTGTGTGTGTGGTATGTCATGTGGTATATAATGCTTTTTAACATATCAAGCATGGTGCCCAGTTTTGGAAAAGGTGGTCTAGCAATTTATTCTTATAGGTATAAAACACAGGTGAAATTTGTAAGATGCCCATAGACCTTATTAGGAAAACCTCCTTGTTATAGGAAGTCCCAGTTGAAATGTGCAGGAGGAGAAATGCCAAATAGGATTATTTCAAAAGGTGCATTGGCCATACCAATGGCGGAAAGAATAGAATACTTGTAGTTATTATATATATAAACAATATAGATCATATTATGCCAAGGACTTCAGAATATTGTAAAACTATGCATGGATGCCAGCCTGATTATTGTTAATTAGTAAAAAGGCTTTCAGATCATGTGATGCAGTTACAACAAAGTACTCTAAACACTGTCCTAGCACTATCAGTTCATCAACATATTATTTGCTGTATGTGTGAGTTACTTAAAGCATTCTAAATGTGTTTAGCAACAGAACTACTTGATCTGAAAATAAATAACAGAGATGAGCTTAAACAATTAGAATAGCAGTGTTAAAACAGGGGACTGCAGTGAAGCTGTGATCATGAAAGAAGCTCATGTTACATAAAACCCTGTGTGAACCATTACTGAGAACAGAATAATACTGAAAATGGCTCCTGATAGATACATTGCTAGAAGCACTTGCCCTAGTTCTGTATTTTTGAAATGAAGTAGCAGAGACTCCCATATGGGAAAAGCACTTGTACATATCTCTGTGATAGTGTTCATCTCATGATGTTTGATTCCATTTTGATGGGTTTGTTGATAGCACGATTCCTGCTGTCATGATGAATTGTGTTTATTATAGCTGTTTCCTTTTTAATAAAGGATGCCGTTGCATATAAACACTGACATGAAGCTGTCTTCTCAGAAATTGCATTCTGTATGCTACTATAGTCATTGCAATACTATAAAGTATTTTGCTACCAAAGGAGTGGGATTATATTTTTCAGGGTATCAATTAGTATGTTTTGTTGTTTTATTATAAGGAAGGGCCTACAGTTATATGTATTTTGCATTTTTAAGATAGTGCCATACTTTCAAAGAGAAACAGCAATGTAGGCAATACAATGTGGCTGACATATACTTTGATAGAGGAACAAATAAAAGACTGTACAGAGGTAAGAATGAGTATGTGGAAAGTGGGAGGACAGCAGATTCGCTATAGTCCAAGAGTTCTGGGAGGAGAAAACCCAAAGTCAACAGGTATCATCTCCTCAAAGCTGAGCTGAGACAGCCTGTAATGCCAGAGCCAAGAGTAGGAGCTAAGAGATCCTCGGCTGAGAACATAGACAAAGAATGAGAGGCAAGAAGACAAGGAGCTATCACTAAGGCAATTTGAGTAGTTGTGCTGGACAGTGTTTTTCTCACCTGGAGCTGCTGTTAACAACCTCATTCCTGTTGTCATTATTAGGTGCCGTGAAGCCGGTATCTGACTCGTAGTGGCCCTATGTACAATAGGTGAAACACCATTGTCAGTGCTTCTCTGCTATTCATAGGGTTTTCAATGGCTGGTTGTTTTGTGGGAGTGGGTTGGCTGGTCCTTCTCCCAAACCTATAGTATCTGGTGTTCTTAGGCGGTCTCTCATCCAAGTACTAACCAGACCTGACCCTGCTTAGCTTCCAAGATCTGACAGGAATGGACACCATAGTGCTATGGCTGCAGGCAACCTCATTCCTAGTGACATTTAAAAGTTTCTGTCTGAACTTGGTGCAGTGGTACACTCCTGTAATCCCAGTGACTTGGGAAGCTGAAGCAGGAAGGTTGCAATTTTAAGGCCAGAGGCAGCCTGTGTAACTTAACAAGACCCTATCTCAGGATTAAAAATAAATAATGTCCTGGGGTACAACTAAGTGGTAGAGCGCTTGCAAAGTTTGTGCAAGGCCCTTGGTTCAATAACCCCAAAAACCCCCTCAAAATAAATTGTTGTTAGGTGCCGTCGAGTTAGGTTCAACTCATAGAGGTTCTATGTACAACAGGATGAAACACTCCCCAACCCTTTGCTATACCCAATACTATGTCAGTGCTTCTCTGCTACTTGTAGTGTTTTCAGTGGTTGAGTGTTTTGGGATTGCTTCAGTGCTGGGCATCAAACCCAACACCTCAGAGAACACAGAGCAGCACTCTACCAACTGGGCTAAACCCTAGCCCCACTAAATAAATAGATAAAATAAAGTTTCCATCCAGTCCCAGAAAGGTTTGTCTGTAAAATAAATAGAACAAAGTTGAATAGAATGTATGAAGAAAAAAAAAACTGAAGTAAAGCTGATATAATTTACTGTGTTCTAGTAAAATGTCATGGAAGGCATTTCTGATCAGGTGCAGACGGCAACAAAACCAAATCCACTATTCCCCCTCTCCCTCTTTCTGCCTCTCCCCCATATCAGAACAGGTTCCCAGTTTTAGTTAGCCAAGGATACAACACATTGTAGGAGGCACTAGTCCATGCAGCAGAATTTCGCATAGTGCTCTTTGGTCCCCAGAGTTGCAGGTAGCAGGGGTGGTGGTAGGTAGAGGAGGGAGGGGTAGGGGTTGTGGGATATAGGGAGGGGCTCGTTGTCACCTTACTGTAAGCCATCACCAGATCTGGAAAATTCAAATCTTCTTGTGCCCCAGCTGTTTTATACATAGAGACCTATCATTAACCATTCAGGAAGAAGTTCCACAAGCCGTATACATTTTTATTGAATGGAATGTTTGTAACACTGGGCATCCCTTGTCTGTGAACTAAATTCAGCATTACCAAGAGTAGAGAAAGTAGAGTCAATGGAAGGTATTCCAGAATATCTCCATTTCCCTACAGCCCATTTATTACTCCTTTCCTCCTCCACATGCACACACACTTCTGCCTTCCTTTTATCTGGGTAGTTATGATTCTGCCTTGATTTCAGAGGACTACAGTCACAAATCCATTTCCCTATGCATCTTTTTTTGTATTTATTCAACTTAGCTTCATGGAAGCGATAAACACTTGCTTTAGAACTTTATCCTCCACCTCAAAGGAACTGACTTTCCCCTTTATATCTGAAGTAGGGATGGAGATAAGAAAGACTCTCTACACCAAAGGGCCATTTAAGAGGCTGAGAAGTGGGAAAATCTGAAAATTAAGGAGCAGTGAATTGTTACATTTAATTGGATTTGGGGGTAGATAATGAATTGTGAATGGCGTCATGCAAGATAAGGTCAGAACTGTCCAGTGAGACCAGGCCCTACAGAGTCTTGAGTGCTTAAAGAAGCAACTCTTATTATACGTGTAAATAAAGTTTGGGAGTAGGACCCTACTTCAAGAGAGCAGACATTAAGAAAAAGCCACTGCCTGAGTCACCAAGATGATCTTGCCAGTTACAAAAACCTTGCCACATGAAGCTAAGATTTTACTCCCATAAACCTGAAGCGGTTATAGCTCACTATATAAATATATAGTGAAAAGAGCTTTTGCATGAGAGATTGGAGTGTTCACTGGGAGCTTGGAGTGTTCTAATTAAATGAAACAGTATTTCATTACTGCTTAACCTACTCTTGACTTACAGCCTGACCTTAACTTGCTTACAGGTCAGAAGTCTTCCCACATCTTATTTATTAAGGTCCCTTGTATCTGAAGTGGCACAGCTGCTCTAATCCTCAAATCCTGCCACTCTAGTTTGCTTGCTGTACTCCATTTTCCCTTCACTTCTGTACAGCCTACGGGTCTTAGGTGTTTAAAAGCCTTTTCTAGCAGATTTTGGTTCAACATTTTCTTCTATCAATGACTTGCCTCAATTTTGCTCTTTTTAAACACAGTGTTCATTGATACAGTCTCAAGGCTTAGACAATAACAAAGTACCACCATATGTGGTATCTTTGGATGCTCTACTAGCTTTAGCAATAAGGTAACTTTGTCAGAGAACAACCTAAAGGAAGTGTAGTTACCCTTTCAAAATGGCTTGTTTTAGGGCTATGGATGTAGCTCAGCAGTAGAACGCTTACTTAGCAACCCTGGGTTTGATCCTCAGCATAGCGTAAGAGAGAAGAAAACAAGAAAGGCTGAAATGGCTTGTTTTGCTAGTGTTGCTATAGAAAATATTTTGTGAGTAACATTTCAAGAATACTGTTTCAATAGCTGCCAGAATCTTTCCCAGCAACTTTTTTTGTTGTTGTTTTTTCTGTTTTGTTTTGTTTTTGTGTTTGTTTTTTGTGGTATCGGAGGCTGAACCCAGTGCCTTAAGCATGCTTTGCTAATGCTCTGCCACTGAGCTGTACCTCCAGCCTCTTTTTCTGATTTTTAAACTGAGACAGGGTCTCACTGAGTTGTATAGGCTGTCTCTGGCCTCAAACTTGCCATTCTCCTGCCTCTGCCTCCAAGTCACTGGGATTCTAGGTATGTGGCATCGTGCCCAGCTCCCAGCTACTTTAAAAAATGGCTACATAGAAAATGGTTTGCTGAGATACTCGTCTGTTCTCAACCATGTTTGTGGATGGTAGCATTAAATACCAGTTATACAAATGAGTAGATAGTCTGTCGAAGACCAAAAGTGAAAGGAAAGGGAAAGATAAAGGTTGGGCCCATGGTCTAAAGAATGCCATAGAGAAATTTAAAGAAATCCTTACTATTCTGCTTTACCTCACCTCCTCCAAGATGAACATGCACTGTCACGGGGGGTAAATGAGATCTCACTTTTAATTTGCCAAAGAACAAGAATGCCACCAAAGTATCAGCATGAATGAGATTTGAATAGAATAAAGAATGAATTAACCTGCTTGCAAACTTCATTTTGAAGACTCAGCTCTTCATTCAGCAAAAATTGAGCACCTCCTAATGTACTAGATATTATTCTAGGCTCTGGGAACACCACCATATATAGAACAGATGAAAACTTATGCCTTTCTTGAGATTCTATATTTGTAAGGAAAAACACTCTGAACAAATAAAGAAACTACAAGTGCTTGACATGTAGCTCAGTGGTAGAGCACTTACTAGCATGTACAAGGTCCTGAATTCCATCCTCAGCACCATGAAAAAAAGAAAAAGAGAACAAAAGAATAAAAAAGAAAAAAGAAAAAGCAAATTGCAAAGTGCTTTAGACAGTGATAAATGCCATAGGGAGGAAGAGGGAATTGGAGGGATGTTGGTATTTAAGACAGGTAGCCAGGCAAGCCTTACTGCCATTGAAACTTCTGAATAAGGATCCAAATTTACCTCATGGAGGTAGGCGAGAAAAGGGAATTGCAAGCAGAGGGAGGAGCATATGCAAATGCCCTGAAGCAAAATATATGCCTGGTATATTCCAGGAAAAGTACTAAGCCCCCTCTGTCTAGAACAGACAGAATGGGGTGGGAGTAATTGAAGATAAGGTGAGAAAAGTTCTGAGGATGGGAGTGAATTGCACATAAATGATGTCGGCCTCTTCAGGTTATAATAAAGACCTTACCTTTCATTTAAACAAAGACAAGAAGCCATTAAAAGATGTTGAGCACAGGACAGACAGGCACTGACTTAGGTATTAACAAAACCACTCTACCTACCATATTAAGGACAAATTGAAAAGTATGGCAGGGTGGAATCAGAGAAGCCAGAGGAAGTATTCGCAATAATCTAGTAGGCTATTACAATGATCTAGGCCAGAGATAACAGTGGTTAAGGTCATAATAGTATTAGTTGTTGTTTTGTTGTTGGGTGCCATCTGGTCAAATTGGACTCATAGCAACCCTATGTACAACAGAATGAAACACTGCCCAACATTCTGCCATGAACACCTCACGTACTTGAATGGCCTTGACAGAAAAGTGAAAGTAAAACATTTGACAATATAATTTCTCTAGATATGTTAAGGTAGGAGGCAAGTTCATCATGGAAAAAATACAATATTGTGACAAATCTATAGTGTTGAGTTACATTCAAATCAGAAATTAGCAAACACCCATAGCTACTTGTCAAAGAGTGCTGATAATATACTTTTGATAGAGGTCACTGTGTTCGTCCATTATGAATTAAAGATAAGGGCCTGTCTTTCTGCTGTGACTTCATCTTTTTGCCTGACTAGCAGCCTTTGTGGTATATATCTTTATGTCCTATGGGGGCTGGTGTCTTCTTCTGCATTTGAGTTTATGAAAGAAAAATTAGAATTGGACTGAAAAGGTAGTAGAGAATTTAGAGGAATACTTAAATGAGTCATTCAGTTTGTTTAAATTTAGAAACCATAAAAGCTGTTTGTTCAAGCTACTATTTTACAGATAACATGTTGTATATGAACATAAATGATGCCTCAAGTCACTGGAAGGCAGGCTTATTGCTGAGAAATGTTTCTGTTGAGCAGTGCTTAGACACAATTTCCCTCCCTCAGACATGAGATAAGCAAGGAACGAATGATGAGAAACAATTTTCTACCCTTTTTATGGAAACGCACCTTACATATATGGCTGAATACTAAGTTACATTTATCATTCAGTTTTTAAATTAGGCTCTTATCCTTTTTGTCTTCCCTTGTTGTTAGGTGCCTTCAAGTTAGTGTCGGACTCATAGCCACCCTATGTACAACAGGAGAAACACTATTGTCCGTGCTTCTCTGCTATTCATACGGTTTTCAATGGCGGATTGATTTTTGGGAGTGGGTTGTCAGGTCTTTCTCCCAAGCCTATAGCACCTGGTGTTCCCAGGCGGTCTCCCATCCAAGTACTAACCAGGCCCTACCCTGCTTAGCTTCTGAGATCTGATGGGATCAGATACCACAGTGGTAAGGCTGCAGGCCTGCCTTCCCTTAAGGACCTTTAAAGAGAGCTAAAGCAAGTAAGCACAAATAAAACAAGTAATGTAAGGCATGATATGGTGTAACAGTGATACATTTGTGTTTTCAATCTTGTTTTTACTAGAGTTTAACATGTGAGTGGGTGTGAATCTTAAAAAGTACAGGATACAGTGTGGTCATTTCTCCAAGTGTGTTCCAAGATGTCCAAGGGATTTCCACCAAGAAGCACCAGAGATTGCTGATGGGATGGGAAACTCCATCTCTGTTTTCATTCTCCAACACACATGTCCGTTCACACCAGTTCCACTTTCATCTGTTTTATAAATTTGGTTTTATTATAAGGCTCTATAAAAAGTATTCTCTTGATTTAACTTTAAAACCCCCCACAGCTCTCATAGAGAAATCTGGGTGGAAATTTCAGGTCTGTCCTTAGATGATGCTTATGTCACCCATCCCTATGTTGTCTGCATGTGTGAGAGGCATGGGTAGAGTGCCTATTGCAGTGGCTGATGAAAGAGTCTTTTTTTAATTGGAAATTTTAAATATACAACTTAATGGGTTTCATTCTGACATGTATTTAGTTGTGACATTTCCATATATGCATTTCATTGTACATTGCTCACATAACTGATGAAAGATTCTTAATGGATCCAAAGATTGTGGGTTCCAATCAATTATTTTTTAATATCATGAATATTCTTTTAAAACCTGGAAAAAGAAGGTTCACATATCTATTAAGGTGGTGATTAATGTTTTCTAACATGTGTATGCTGTTTCTTCATGTGTTTTTTGCCTAAATAACTGTATCTGACATCCTTTAAGTCATGTGTTTGTATTCGTATATGTTTCTGATCCTCAAAAATCAGTATTTCAATTGTTTGATTCAGTAGGGTTTATCTTCTTTCTTTCTAAGTTCTATAGAATTGGAGATCTAGTGCAGAGACTTCCCAAGTTTTAGCCTCTCTGTGTTGAGACATCAAACTTCTTAGCTCTTGAGGTAGCCAGTGCCCTCTAGCTGGTTGCCTTAGAATCTTTGAGCAACTTCATCCATTTACCCTAGTGAGTAGGGCAGATACTATCATTTCTTATACATACCACGCAGAGATTGGTTTAGAAAAGCATAGATGGTTCTTATTTGCTTCCCTTTTCTCTTTTTCTTTGTCCCGTTTGTTCTTCCTCTTCTCACTTTCTTGTTTGTCTTCATACATGCTGCTTTACAAAAGCCAAAGAAACCAGTAGACTAGAGGTAGGCAGCATAGGCAAATTGACAAAGAGAGACAGTTTAGTTTTTTTCTGTACCTCAAGCCCTATTTAGATAGACTTTATTTACACATTAAGGGAAAAAATATGTTTTGACAAGTTGACTAGTTTCCCTCTGGGTTTCCATTTGCCTTGAGCAAAATCTTCAACAATCTTGTGTAGATGGGGCACATATATTTATGTATTGGGGTCTATGCCAAATGAAAAAGTTAGATGTGCACTAGCTTCTATAATAGGAACAGCACGAATTGAAACAGAAGGATAATAGAAACCTGTGCAGGGTGTCTAGGCAAGATGAGAAAGCAAATTGCTCAGAATATGAATTGCATGATGACTATTGTAATGTTCCTATTATTTTCTGAAAACTCAGGATGACTTTATGTTGAGCCTGAACCAGGATTACTGTGTCCATTCTGGGTGCAATCTGTAAGAAATGAACTAAAGCAGGTGAACACTGAAAATGTTCAAATGTCATCATTTTGTTTTATGGCCCAATCACCATTTTTCTGATTGCAAAGTAAGTTTTTCAGTCTGGTCCATTTGTTTGTCAGTAGTTTTTCTGATTAACTTCTTTAAAACCACATGACCTTGTAAAAATGATTTTAAAATAAGCATTATGCTAGAGGTACAAGGGCATTTTTTTAATGCCTTACCTTCTGTTGCCTAGGCAATACAGGACAAAATTCAGACTTGAAATATCATTTCTTTTCTTCTGAGTGATTGTGCATGTATTATAGTTGATTATAAACAGACATTGCTTCAGTGCTTATTATAACCTAGTGGTAATTCAAGTTAAATTAGTGACATGTTAAAACTTATACACTGATTTGATGGGAGAAATGTCAATGTTAACATCAAGCCACGTTGAACTGGATCTTAGAGATATGAGCCCCTTTGCAAGAGTATATTTTTGACTAATAACACCAGAGGGAAATTAATAGAATTATGGAATATTATACTTTGCATTTATATAAGAATATGATTCTGGTACTACTCTTCATATGCATGAATATAACTGAAAGGAATAATAATTGTCTGCATTTCTGTCCACTTTAAAAACCAATGTATCCTGACCTTGTTGGTGATTGTAATCACTATAACTTGATTACAGTTTTTAAGATGTCAAACCATCACCACTGTCTTAAACATCATCCACAATTGGAGAAAGAATGAATAGTGGTTAGACTATGTTGTTGTTAGATGCCGTCAAGTTGTGTCCGACTCATAATGACCCTCATGGCATTTGCAATGGCTGATTATTTCAGGATTGCCTTTGGGAGTGGATTGCCATATCATTCTTCCATTTTTGTGGTGCTGGGAATCGAACTTGGGGCATCAGAGACTATAGAGCGGCGCCCTACCAACTGAGCTAAATCCCAGCCCGGGTTAGACTATAGAAACCTTAAATTTAGGTAAAGCTTTTCAATCATATTATTAATAAAAATAAGAAGTATATAATATTTCCTAATAAGGACTCAAATAGAAGAATCTTTAAGAATCACCAGTAGTGGTATTTTTTCCCTTCTGAGGCTAAAATCAGATTAGGATTATTATAGACTCTTCTAGGTACTCTCTTTAACTTTTTGAATCTATAATGTTGAGCCTAAATATTTTCCATTTATAGTCTCAAGAATTTTCTAAAATTGACAACCATAATATTGTTTCAAAAAAGAATTAGTAGCCAAGCATGGTAACATATGCCTGTAATCTCAGTGATTCAGGAGGTTGAGACAGGAGGATGGCAAGTTTGAGGCCAGAAGCAGCTTGTGCAATGTAGCAAAACTATTTTTCAAAATAAAAGGTAAAAAAAGGGTTGGTAGAGCATGTGCAGGACCCTAGGTTCAAGCCCCAAGTACTGAAGAACAAAACAACAACAACAACAAAAAAAAGAAAGAAAGAAAGAAAAAGAAAAAGAAATAGAGAATGCCTAAAAATGGCACCATGTACTAAGTAGGCTCTCACTTAATATTTATACAAGAAGGAATTGATGGAGGATATTATAATATTAAGTGCCCTCTTTAAAAGCTAATTTTTCTGTAGCTGGACAGATTACTTTCTCATCAAAAACCTTACTTATGTATTTTTGTGAAATGTTCAAACCATAAATGGTTGAACAGTCTAAAGGTCCATGTGTTTGAGTATTACCTCTAGATTAACCAATTTGAAGGTTTTGCAAAACACTGAGGAGTTTCCCTATGTAGGACTTTCAGTGTTCAAACCAGGAGCATCCCAGGCAAAGTGGAACAAACTTACCACCCTCAACATTCTCTCTCACGTTAAGGTTGCATTTTATATAGTAAATCTTTTTGGATAATTTCTTACATTAAAACTTTTAGATAATTTGTTACATTAAAACCATTAAAACCAGAGTCAAACAAAGCATCCTTCCTTTTACTTGAATTATATAACATTATATTCAGCAAAGGAGTAGAAAGAAAAGTACAAAAATTATTTTCATTAAAGGCTGTATCTTTGATTTCAAATGATATTAGAAGAGATTTTATTACTAATTCATTTAGTATTTATGAGTCCACTATGGTTGTCAGTTATCTTTTATGGTATCATTTATAAGATGACTGAATAGGAACACATTTTCTAAGCTGAAACATTTAAATATCATTATGCAACTCTTTAATAGCTGGCGATTGAAAGAGAGAGTGCTAGAGAATTAACCTCTGAATCATGTTATACACTAGGGAGTTAGGCTTACGTTTGCAGTGGTGTGGAAATAAATTTAAGAATAAAGTGTGTAGTAGAACTTCATAACATGACTCATTTTGAGTATGTCAGAAATCAAGTATATCATGTGAACTATAGCAATAAAAATGTGAAATAATGCAAGTGGCATATGACATGGGCATTATTATAGTCCTTAGTGCACAACAAAAGCTGTTTAACTGATTTGCATAAAGTTATTTTCCCTAAATTTTTGCATTTAGGAAAGTATCCTTTCAAACTAAGAAATAATAAGTTAAATGAATTTATAAGTAATTGCATCTAATTCACACACACACACACACACACACACACACACATTGTTGTTAGGTGCCATTGGTTAAGTCAGGTCCAATTCATAGTGACCCTCATAGAGTTTTCAATGACTGACTGTTTCAAGATTGTTTTGGGGAGTGGACTGGTACATCCTTTTTCCATTTGTGCGGTGCTGGAGACCGAACTCCAGTCCTCAGAAAGTGCAGAGCAACGCTTTACCAACTGAGCTAAACCCCAGCCCCATAGATATGCATGCATTAGTACATTCACATATGTGTATATTTTAAATGGCCACTTGTCAAATCTTTAAAGTTGGCTTCCAATTTTGGTTGAAAACTATATAAGAAACTTTTGTTTTTAGGCATATTCGTGTAAATGACATGCTCATTTACACCTTTGAAAATATATTTTCATGTGCCATAACTTGGAAAGACAGTTTTATTAGAGTGTTTGGATTAACAAGTGTTAGTGCCAAATGCAAAAGCCCACAGCAATAGACTTGAAAATTTAATTATATCTAGATTTTAATGTATTCATCAAAAATATGTCCCACTGTGTTTAATGAAAATATATTGTTTATATTTCTCACTTTGGAGTCCCCTTTGAAGACAATAAAAACATACTTTCAGGACAGAAAATAGTGTATACATAGTTTGTGAATTGGAGCCATATTCTCCTGAGTTTATTGTTATTAATGTTAATGCAGTTTTCTAAAAACATGTATTTAAAAGCCTACTACTATCATTCATGGTACATTTCTGTAAGTTTAAGCATATGATTCTTTGTGGGAGAGTACAAAGTGAAATCAGATTTATTTTGCTAGTTAGAGGAGAAGCCGAACATAGGATATAGAAGGGGCAATGCCTAAAGGAAAGGAAATTAGTACAGGGAAGGGCCATATTTTTAATTGCCTCCAAAAGGCACTGGTGTATGTTTTATAACCATTCATCTCTGTTTTTATGAAGCACTAACTCCTTGAAGTACAAAATTACATGTGTGTGCCTGAAGGCATATGGAAACAAAACACCAGAAACCATAGCTGAGTCTTAGCCACTGGTTTAATATGTGCAATTTTGGAGATATCTGGGAGTCTAGTGGAATCTGCTGGTTTTGATTAGTTTTTCAAGAAGAAGAAGAAACCTTTTCAAATGAAAACCTGCCACTCACAGTTTAAGTTAAGTGAGAGGTGGTGCATTGAGATTTACTTCCTGACTAAAAAGTAGGTTGTTAATATGTTAATAGCCCAAGTTCTTTATGGCAGCTCTAGTACTATAGTAAACTATGATATATCCTTGCAAATTGCAATCTTTTAACATTTATTCTTAAATTTTTCTCAGTCTTTAAAAATCATGCTTAGAAAGGAGAGTATCTTTAATACTAAACTGAATAACTTGTTGAGCCTAATTCTAAAGTGTGGTTCTGATCTTTTGTATTCAGTACTTAATGTAATTTGACTCTACGAATAACCAACTTTAAGGGAAACACTTACCCTTTGGTACCTACAGATGACTCTGCTTTTAATAAAATATATTTTAAGAGATAATAAGTGTTTTAATGATGGTTCAAAGACTTCGATGGTATTCCCATTTGGGAAACCACTTTATCTAATGGTTCTGGCAAATCTTCCACAGAGGGTGATGTGGGGCTCATGAGAAAGAGTGTCTTGATTACTTCTACAGAAAGTTATGATAAAAGGAGCACATAAATACTTCACATAGCTAAAAGTCAGATGTAACACTTAATATTTTCAGGTGGCAACTGTACTGTCATTTCATATAAAATTCCTTTCATTGCCTATAAAAAACAGTGCCTGCCTGCCAGGTGTTTAGAAAGCATCATAAGATCAGTGAAATGACAAAACAGTCAACCCTGCATTCAGAGTGGATACAATGAACTAGTCAAATAATACATTTTTAAAATCTGTCTTTCACCAAAGGAATTTTTGCTTTTCATCTGCATTTCTTAGTGATGGCATCTCAATTTTTATTCTTGTTTGTTCTACCTAATGTAACAGACATATTGTGATAGTTGGTACTCAAACACAGAAGTTTGAGAGATCTGGAAGAACCTACATGCAGTATAGTAGAAAAGGAGAAAAGACCTTAAGGCTATATCCAAGTATTGATGTCCAGGAGAAAATACCAGTGATCAACTCTCTGTATCTTCTATTTTTTTTTTTCTGGTATTTAGGGTTGAACCGAGGGTCTCGCACATACTTTGCAAGTACTCTAATATTGGACTTCCCTCCCAGCCCCTTTTTAAATTTTTTGTCTTGAGAGACAGGGTCTAGTTAAGTTACACAGGCTACCTTTGACCTTGAAGTCATGATCCTCCTGGCTACGCCTCCCAAGTCACTGGGATTACAGGTGTGCGCCACCATGCCTGGCTCTATATCTTCTGTTGTTGTTGTTAGGTGCCATGGAGTCAGGTCTGACTCATAGTGAGCTTCACAGGGTTTCCAATGGCTAAGTGTTTCTGGAGCAGACAGCAACATCCTTCTCTCATTTGTTGCAGTGTTGTGGATCGAACCTGGCTCCTCAGAAAGTGTGGAGCAGCACTTTACCAACTGAGCTAAACCCCAGCCCATGTCTTCTATTAAAGTAGTGATAACCAATGCCAGCTCTTAGAAACTGCCAGAAATTTATACAAGTGAATCACTTTTCTTAAACCTGTATCACTCATCTTAAGAGTTTAAACACACTGATCCTAGTGGTGGCTATTATTTGTGCACATGGCAGTAAATGAAGAGGTAAATGGACAACCTCCATGCCTACTGCATGCATGTAGGCAGGCTACTTGTGAATGGCCTTATGTCTGATTAAAGCAGAGTCTACCACTGTATCTTGGCTTCTTGGACACATAATATACTTGATAGCATTGCTCCAAAGAGAGAAAATGCATAGACACATCATAAGGCCATCTGATTAGAATTATTTTTAATGATTACATTAAATATTAGTAGTTGATTGTTAATACAGAGAATGGGAAGGACATTATATCAAAGGTACAGTAGTAGTCCAATCCAGGCAGTCATTTAAATGTCTTAGGCAAGAATAAGTCTTGTACTGCCTACTTTTTCTTCCTAATGTGATTTTATGTATTTTAAGTGTGTTGTTGTTGCTGTTGTTGTTGTTGTTGTTGTTAGGTGCCATCAAATCAGGTCTCACTCATAGTGACTCTATGTACAACAGAACAAAACACGCCCTGACATTGTGCCATGCTGGGCACTATGTCAGTGCTTCTCTGCTATTCATAGGGTTTTCAATGGTTGTTTTAGGAGTGGGTGACCAGGTCCTTTTCCCATTTTATGCAGTGCTGAGAATTGAACCCAGGGCCTCAGAAAGCACAGAGCAACATTCTACCAGTGTGCCTTGTTTTTAATTCTTAATAAATATTCCTCCTTCCTTCCTTCCCTCCTTCCTTTCCTTTCTTCTTTCTTTGCTTCCTTCATTCCATTTCCACTGTTGAGGATTGAACCCAGGCCCTTGCATGTACTATGTAAGTGCTCTACCTCTGGGCTATATCTATACTCAGACCTTGGCTTTTTTGAGACAGGGTCTGGCTATGTAGTGCAGGTTGGCTTTGAACTCGTGATCTTCCTGTCTCTGCCTCCTGAGTGCTGGGATTATAGGTTGGACACAGCCACACCTGGTTCTTGCTAAATATTTGTTTTAATTCATAGTTCTAAGTGGCTTCATTTTAATCTGATTTGCTTTAAGGCATTTGTAGTATGGTTTCTAGTCTTTAGTCAAGGGAAAGTTAATAATTGTACTCTAGAGAGTTGAAAGTCTTTGTGAGTTTAAGTATATGTTGTATAGAAGTCTAACAAACAATATTCTTTTTAAAATGTGGTCAAAAACAAGTTCAAGGCAACTACCATCTGTAGAAAATTTCTTGTAAAAATCATTGACTGAAGGAACAAAAGCATGTCATTGCATACACCAACCTTTCTTTTTTGCATTATCCACTAAAATGACATTTCAAAAGATTCACAGTTGGTAGCATATGGAATAGTCCATAAACACTGATTAGATTTAATAATGTTTGTATCACTGGGAACATGTACAAGGAATGCAACAGCCATATATTATTACTATCAAAATAACTCAGAAGAAAAGCTCCTAATTAAAGCAGTACTGGTTTAGAAACTTAGCAAAATCGCAGTCAGAAATAACCACCTACCCACCTGCCCGGAACTTGGGACTCTCATTTATGCATGAAAAACAGACTTGATTCCTAGAGCTTAGAGATGGCTGCTATGAAAATTATAATGGACTGTGACAACACCATTTTCAGCTTGTCCAGAACTGCACAAAACCTAGTCTCAAAAGGAAAACACTGCTGCTCAAGTTGAGTTTTTGGCCAAGTGGCATCAAAAGAAAGCAAGATTGTGGTCTGCAGTTCTGCTGAGCTGCATTCAGTGGCTTTATCTGATTGATGAATCTCCTTTTGCTTTGCAGATGTGCACATGTTAAGTTCAGCATTGTAGTAGCAAAGAATCACTCATGACCTGCCATATTTGATGATCACCTGTCCTAGGGAGCAATGTATGTGGTTGTGTGTGTGTGTGTGTGTGTGTTTTTTAATAGGACTCTCTACAGTATTCTTAATTGGTTATTTCTAGAAGAGGGAATCAGGAACAGGTTAAAAGTAAACAGGAGGAGGAAATTGTTTCATAAGACAGTTTGAAAATCTGTTTGAGAAAATATCCCTACCACTCACAAACTCAATAGTTATAAACAATTTCTATCACTATATTCTAGAATATAAGAATTTTCTATTGTTCCCCTCACCAGTATTAGGGAGGTTGAACTCAGAGTCTCATGCATGCTAGGAAAGTACTATACTATCGAACTGTACTCCCAGCCCCATTTTTATTTGTTTTATTTTATTTCATTTTATTTTGAGACAGGATCTTGCTAAGTTACATAGACTGCCTCTGGCCTTGAACTTATGATCCTCCTGCCTCTGCCTCCTGAGTAGCTGGAATTATAGGCCTGCACCATGGTGCCTGGCTCAACTGGTTTTATTGAATTGGTTTTAAGTGTCTTTGGGGTTAAGAAATTTCTGTGTTATATGTTTAATCTTTTTCAAAGTTGACATTTTCCTCATACTTACATTGCCTTTTTAAATAGCATTTTTAATACCTTCTCCCTACAACCTATTTAATCAGTTCATGTAAAAACAAAGATGCTCCTCAAAAGCAATCACTTTTCTTCCCTATTGTTGTTAGCTTGAAGCACATATCTTCTTGTTTTGTAATGGTATCAAAACATATAGCTAAACAGTATCTTGGAGTCTAGTTTAACCACATAATAACTCTTCTGTTGTAGAAATATCTTATTTGGTTATTAAAGTATTAACTCATTGCTTTTTCTAGATCTATCATCTGTCTTTGCTCTT
>VMDO01030258.1:0-21569 GCA_007922755.1 Pedetes capensis | reverse complement strand
CTAGTGTTCTTTTCAGAAGGAGCCGTTTGGACGTAGACATGTACAGGGCCAAGGCAACATGAAAATGCTGGGAGAAGAAGATCAGCTAAGAGGAGAGGTTGGAGCAGATTTTTCCCTATGGCCCTCAGAAGGAACTAACTTCTACTCCTTTTTTTTTTTTTTTTTTTTTGCCATACTGGGGGTTGAACCCAGGGCCTCGCGCCTGCATGCTCTGCAAGTGCTGGACCACTGAGCTGCACCTCAGCCCATTTTTTTTTTTACTTTTTGAGACAGGGTCTCGCTAAATTACGCAGACTGCCTCTGGTCTCGAACTTGAGATCCTCCCGCCTCCGCCTCCCGAGCCGCTGGGATTACAGGCGTGCGCCACCACGCCCGGTAAACTTCTACTCCTTGACCCAAAACTTCTAGTCTCCAGAGCTGTGAGAATGTAAATGTTTGTTGTCTAAGCTGCCCAGTCAGTGCTACTTAGTTATCACAGATCTAGAAAACAATCACAACCCTCAAGTAATCCAAATATATCTTAACACTGTTGTAATGCTGAAATTACAACATCTACACATCTCATCCCCTCCCAGATTCTCAATTCCCATTTTGGTAACTGAGTCAGTTGCATTAAATATTTCCTTCATATCTTAGACCATTCCTTATACAGTACTATTTATCAATGGACATATTTAATAATTTTATTAATGAAAAGTTTTGGAACAAAGTTTACATGTGAATATCAAAGATATTGAATTCCCCCACTGCCTGCTAATAGAAGCACTTCTCATGTGAATCACATATAAATACTGAATTTGAGATCTACCATATGATCTAGCTATGCCACTTCTAGGAACAGACTTCTAGGAATTACTGAAACAAAGGTAAGTCTTCACACCACAGGGACACCTGCACTTCCATATTTAATGTATTATTCCTCACAATAGCAAGGGTATACTATCAACCCACATGTTCATCAACAGAGGATTGGGTTTAAAAATGTGGTATATGTACACAATGAAATATTATTCAGCAGTAAAGAGGAATGAAATCATGTCATTTCCCGCAAAATATATGGAACTGGAGAGTATCATTTCAAGCAAATAACTCAGACTCAAAAAAGAAAAACCCTGTGTGTTCTTGTTCATATCCAGGAGCTAAATCTACCATAAAGGGAAAAAATTATACATACACACATATATAAATGATGTATAATCACACTTATCTAAAAATAAAAAGTATAAATGGACCAAATGTGAGGGGGAAAGGGATAGTGGGAGGAGTGGATGATGGGGGATGGGGAGACAGAAGGAAAACAACATAAATGGGTAAGGAGAAAGAGAAAAATTGCAAAATACAGGCAGTAGCTTTATGAAAATATATTTAAAAAATCAGGGTATGACCCATGGTTGCGCATGACTGTTAATATATGTTAATTAAAATTCTCACTTTTTTCCATCTAATTTGTTGTGTAGAATGTTTAAGCAGATGGAAATGTAATAAATATTGATTTGATAGTTGCATAATGGATATATCCATTGATTTATTACTCTGCACCCCACTAACATGTATAAATAAAATATTACATAAATAAATAAATGAATATTGAACTTGTTTAAATTAAAAAGGCTTTTAAAATATGAAAGTAAAGTTTCTGGTGTCATCATTCCCCAGACAAATCCTGACCCTCCTTTTCTTAAATGTGTGATCTGATAAGGGAATTCAATATTACTGATCTTTTATTTCATTTGTAAAATGGCAACAGAAAAGCCTACTGTATCACAGGTTGTGAGGGTCAAATGTTTGGTATAAAAGGCATTTAAGAGGAAGACTGTCTCTGATATGAATTGTTGTTGTTGTTATGTGCCATTGAGTCAGTACCAACTCATAGCTACCATATGTACAGCAGGTGAACCACTATTGTCAGTGCTTCTCTGCCATCTATAGAGCTTTCAATGGCAGATTCATTTTTGGGAGTGGGTTGTCAGGTCCTTCTCCCAACCCTACAGCACCTGGTATTCCCAGGTGGTCTCCCATCCAAGTACTAACCAGGCCCAACTCTGCTTAGCTTCTGATATCTGATGGGATAGGATGCCACAGTGGTATGGCTGCAGGCCTGATATGAATTAAATGGATTATCTTCCTGAGCTGGGGTTTAGCTCAGTTGGTATAGAGCTGACTTGCACTTTTTGAAGGCCCAGGTTTGATCTGCAGTATAGCAAAAATGGGAGAAAGATGTGGCAATCCATTCCCAAAACAATCAGCCATTGAAAATCCTACAAGGATCACTATGAGTTGGACTGATTCAAAATAACAAGAAGTGTCTTCCTCTCATTTGTAACAGTACCATGATGCCTCATAGACTGACTAGCTGACTCTTTCTGGGCATGTTTGCCCTAGGTAGTTGTCTAATTAACCTCTAAAACTCCCATTTTCTCTGCATTTTCTATGTTCTAAGTGATATCACAGATATGGACTATCCCAAATTGTCAATTCATACTCCTGCCTTCCATCAAAGGGCTTATGAAGGCAGAGGCTTCTAGAATCAGTATGATGGTAGCATAATAATATGACAAAACTTAAGAGCCATTGCAGTGGTGCACCCTTGTTATCCAAGGGAATTGGGAAGCAGAGGTAGGAGGATCACAAATTCAAGGGCAGAAGGAGCCTGCATTACTCAGAGAGACCCTGACTCAAAATACAAAATAAATAATGGACTATGGGTACAGCTTAGTGGTAAAGTACTTGCAAAGTACATGTGATGTCCTGGGTTCAACTCCCATGTACTAGAAAAAAAATGACAAGTCTTGCATTACAATCTGCCTTGAATATAATTTGAAAAATCTACTTCACTCACCAGTTTTTAAATACCATTATTTCATAAACATTAAAAATTTAGAGGGACACTTTTTTGTTGTTATTTTGGAACTGTATGTTTCATATCAGAGGAAGATAATAATTGTTGACATTGTTTAATGCTTATCAGTGTAACAAGAATTCAGTTTATAAAGTTTCAGCACTAAAATCAAAAGACCTGTGCAATGGATGAGAGGAGAAGAGAGAATTCGATAGAATCCCTTATCTATGGGCTGACTCACTGATTTTAATGGAAAATGCCTCTTTTGATTAGTCAGGTTATTTTTTAACAACCCAGGTAGTGTCACCTGAAACCTTTAAAATCTGTCTGCAGGAACTACTTGCATCCTACTTTGCATATTTCTTTGGGACGTACTGGGATAGAGCTTAAAAGTGTTCACACTCCTTGACAAAGGCATTCTTTGCTTTGCTTGTCTGTCTATTGCAGCTGTTTCATCATTTCGTCCATTCTCATATTCATGATTTTATTCATTTTTAGTAAGCTATGTAGCAAACATTATACTGGGTTTTTGAATTTTCAGAAAACGTATGTTGTTGTTCAATGTGGTCAAGTCAGTATCTGATTCATAATGACCCTAAGTACAACAGGGGAAATGCTATTGTCAGTGCTTCTCTGCTATTCATAGGGTTTGCAATGGCTATTTGTTTTTTGGGGAGTGGGTTGCCAGGTCCTTCTCCCAAGCTTAGAGCACTTGGTGTTCCCAAGTGGTCTCCCATCCAGGTACTAACCAGGGCTGACCCTGTTTAGCTGCCAAAATCTGATAGGATCAGACACCACACTGTTATGGCTTGTTGTTGTTGTTAGGTGCCGTCAAATCGGTATCCAACTCTTAGCAACCCTCATAGGGTTTTCAATGGCTGGCTGTTTCGGGATTGCCTTGGGAGTGGATTGCCAGGCCCTTCTCCCACTTTTGTGGTGTGGGAATTGAACTCAGGACCTCAGATCCTGCAGCGCAGCACTCTACCAACTGAGCCAAATCCCAGCCCCTGTTATGGCTACAAGCTAGAAAATGCATGCATACTATATAATCCTTGTTCCCGAAGGCTTCAAAGTCTAGTGGGAGAGCTAAACATGTAACTTGTCCAATTAACTGTGATATGGTCCTACAACAGCAGTAAGTAGCAAAAGGAAACAGAAAGGGCAAGTCCAGAGTGGAACCATAATCCATTTCAACACAAAGTTTCCATGGAGGATTCACAGAGGGGTTGGGCTCTGATACAGAACAAAGCATTATCAAAAGTTTAAAGCAAAGATGTGGTGTGAAAACAGGACCATAAATTTTAAAGAGAACAGAAATACAAGGTACATTAAAAGGTAATGCAGTTGAGGACACCCTGCCCCTGGTTTTGTGGGATGACCAGGACACACTTATACTCTGGTCTTTCAGGGACTTCCCACCCCTACATGCTAAGCACCCCTCAGTTAATGATCACCTGATGCAAAGACATTTGTTGGCAATTTGCTGTGTACCAACTGCTATAAATGCTGCCTTTTCTTTATCCCTTGTCTTTCTAATTGGTGTTCTGAATCTTCATTTTGTAATTCTTTGCCAGATGTCTTCAAAGGGAAAACCAATTTTTATCTTATTTATAAAATTTTTAGATTTCTTATTTTTGATACTGGGAAGTTGAACCAGGGTCTCATGTAAGCTTTGCAAGTGCTCCACCACTGAGCTACATCCCCAACCACTTTTATGTTTTATCTTGAGATAGGGTCTCCTAAGTTACACGTGCTTCCTCAGGCTTTGAACTCGATCTCCTGCCTCAACCTCCCCAGTTGCTGGGTTTAAAAGTGTGTGCCACTGTGCCAGTCTACAATTTTAGACATACAGTATAATGGTGAACATAGTACCAAAAATTGCACACTATTCTGTCTGTTGGCACCTTATGTTAGTAAGACACAGGCATTATAATTAATAAACAAGAACGGGAGCATTATTTTTATCTGAAATTCATGGTTTGTCCAGATTTCCTTACTTTTTATCTGATGTATATCATCTGCTCCAGGATTCCACCCATGATATCACATTGTATTGTCATTGCCTTTCCTAACATTCTTCTTGAATGTAGCAGTGTCTCATATTTTTCCTTATTTTTAATGACTTGGACAGTTTTGAGGAGCAATGTTGTTGTTAGGTGCCCTTGGGTTGGATCATAGAGTAATAGTGAGGTGTTTTTTATACTACATTCAGTTTTGATGATTCTGATGCTTTTCACATTAGACTCTGGTTATGTGTTTGGGGGAGGAAGTCAGACATAGTGAGGGAGACACTCCCGTACTGCCGCATAGCCTGAGGAGTTTCTGTCCTCAGGACCTCCACTAAGATGAAGATGGGTCTTTTTCTCAGTTGCAGAAAAAGAATTTTCAGGTCCAGTCAGAGCAGAACAAAGGTAAGGAGCTTATTTAATAGAGGTTGGAAATAATACATGCTTTAGGGTAAAGCAGTAGTGTTGAGAAAGAAGAGAAACCCTGAGGTGCCTTTACAATGACTATATATGCGTTTTTTTTTTTTTTGGTTTTTTTTTTGTCATTTGAAGTTACATGGCTCATGAGGATGTGATTTACAATTCAACTCAAAGTCTTAGCAAAATGTTAAGTAAAGAAAAATGAGCTGGTTCACCTATCCTTCCTTATCGCAATAAGTGAATGAAGTTTAGGTTTGGAAGTGAGAGAGGGGGCTGCTAATATTGTGGACTGCAGATACTTGGGGAGGGTGGGTAGGCAGATCCAGAGCACAGGTCTGGGAATTTGGCAGCAAACCTTAGTTCTTGTTACTGCAGTGTAAATGAATTAATACCTGACACAGAAGTTACAGTAAAGAGTACATTGTTGTTATTAGATGCCATCAAGTTTGGTCTGACTCGTAGGAACCCTATATACAATAGAAGGAAACATTCCCCAATTCTGTGCCATGCATATGATCCTTTTTATGTTTAAGGACATTGTTGCAGACACTGTGTCAATAGATCTAGTTGAGGGTCTTCCTTTTTTTGTTGGCGTGCCACTCTCCCACACATGATGTCTTTCTCCAGGGATTGGTCCCTCATGACTACATGTCCAAAATACATCAGACACAGTCTAGCCAATATTGCTTCCTAGGAATATTCTGGTTGCACTTCTTCTAGGACAGACCTGGTGGTTCTTTTGTCAGTCTATGGTATATTCAATAATTTTCTCCAGCACCATAATCAAAAGCATCAATTCTTCTCCCTTCTCCCTTATTCAATCTCCAGCTTTCACAACCATATGACATGAGTGAAAACATCATGGGATGAGTCAGGTAAACCTTTGTCTTTAATATGATATCTTTGCTTTCCAACAATTTAAAGAGGTCTTTTGCAACAGATTTTCTTAATGCTGTGCATCTTTTAACTTCTTGACTGCTGATTCTGTGAGTAGAACCAAGTACAGCAAAATCTTGGACTTCAATCTTTTCATCATTTATCATGAAGTTAAGTTGCATACTGACCAAGCTGTAAGGATTTTTTTTTTGTTCATGTTGAGCCACAATCCATACTGAAGGCTATGATCTTTGATCTTCATCAATAAATGTTTCAAATCCTCTTCAATTTCAGCAGGCAGAGTTGTGTCATGTGCATAACACAGATTGTTAATGAGTCTTCCTCTAATCCTGATACTGAGTTCTTCTTCATAAAATCCAGTTTCTTGAATTATTTGCTCAGCATAGATTGAAGAGGTATAGTGAAAGGATACTGCCCTGACACACACCTTTGTTGACTTTAAACCAGGCAATGTTTCTTTGTTCTGTTAGAACAACTGCCTCCTGGTCCATGTACAGATTCCTCAGGAGTACAATTGGGTGCTCTGATATTCCCATTCTTTGCAATGTTATCCATAATTTATTATAATCCATACCATCAAATGCATTTGCATAGTCGATAAAACAAAGATAGACATCCATCTGTATTCTCTGCTTTTGGCTAATATCCATTTGACATCCACAATAATGTCCCTGGTTCCCCATCCTTTTCTGAATCTGGCTTGATTTTCTGGCAGTTCCCTATCTATATACTGCTGCAGTTACTTTTGAATGATCTTGAGCAAAATTTTAATTGCATGTGATATAACACATGGTATAGATAAGGTTTATTAAAAGGTTGTACACCATTAAGGAATGATTACAGAGAAACCTGAGGCACCTAGAGTAACTTACCTAAACTTGGGGGAAAAAAAAACTTGAAAAAAACCCTGAGTGAGTCTGCATAAGGATACGTCTATTTCCAAGGAAAAGGTAAAGTCAGAGAGAACAGAATTAAGTAGACTTCTAACGGGAAAAATACATTAGATAGAAGTTGGAGGGCTGGAGAGAAGGGAGAAGTGTGCCTGTAGCTTCTAGAGAAAGAAGAGCGGAGAAAAGGGCAAGAAGTGGAAAGGAATGCAGAAAACAAGAAAGAAAAATAGAGAATTGCACTTTTCCACTAGTTTTATTCAAATTAGAGAGAGCCCAGTGAGATACCAGTCCTGGATATCCAACTCTGAGCATGCTGTGTGATGTGAGCCTGGGGTCTTTGTTTTGTAAATGAATCAATGGCTTCGATTAGAGTGTGGAGCCCAAGGGAAAATATCTTTCCAATTTCCTCAGAGATGCACATGACCTCATCCATCATGGCCACAAGGCAGGAACCAATATCCATCCCTTTTTCCTCCATATTGCCTGCCAATGCCTAAGCTAAACTGCCTATCAATAAGATAGAAACTTTTGTGGGGTGGCAGCTAAATAAGATAGAAACTTTCGCTATGCTTTTATCTATGGAGCTTCTCTTTAGTAGAGTGAGACCATTAGGTGGTCCAGGAGGTGTGTTAGGTGTACATGTAAGAAAGAGATGCTGTTAGGATAGACATTTCAAAATGACCAAAGGAATTCTTACAAAGAAATTTTCCTGGCCTGTGTTGATGGCAAACATGGTCCTTAATGTTGCTTGTAACATTCTCAGAGACATACAAGATTACAGATGAGAAACTAAGGTTGCATTCATTTGAGCTTAAGCATGGCTTATTTTAACATTTTCATTTGAAATATCTCCCCCAGATGATGTTTCCATGCAGACGGTCCTCATAGAAGTTTTCTTTTTTAGTTATGTTGAAATCCTTGATGCTCAGCCAATGAGACTTAAACCAAATCCTGGAGTGAAAGCTCTTTTCCTTCCCACGTTCCCTTAATTTTCCCTGTCTCTATCCTGTCTCAAGACTGCAGAAGTGATGTGCCATTTTCATCACACCATGTGAGGGGTATGTATTACTGGCATGACTTACTGTTGATGCTAACCTTGATCTCGGGGCTGATATTTTATTTTCTGGTTTCTGCACTATAAGTTATTTTTTCCCTCCCTGTTTCACTTGTCCTTCTTGGATGGAGGTTGTTCTGTGCAGTCCACACTTAAGGTATTGGCAGTTATACTTTCCCTCCTTGAGGTTGGAGTGTTTATGGAAATTTCTTCTGTATTTCTTCTGCATGGGAGGTCTGTCTGTTTTTCTGATTGACTTATTTATTCAGTCACTTGTTTACATCAGTGTTGGAACCCAGAGTTCTCATTCTAGTGCCCATGTACTTATTCATTTTCCTATGATCTTAAGCAAGCAATATCTAACTGTTCCATGAATTAGTTACTTTCCATCCTATCTTTATTTCCACATATTTTTATTGTGAGAATTCCAAGAATTAATGCAAATCTATTTATCTCTTCAAAACTTATTGAGTCTTGCAATGTGCCCTATCATGCTTTTTTTCATGTGAATGATTTGAAGATGGATAAAAACTTATCTATGCCTGTAAGAGGTCACAGTGTCATTGGGGAGATGTAGTTGAAAGTAAGTCACTATAAACAATTGTTCATCATGGTCACTATAAAGACTCTGTGCAAGGTTTGGGGAGACTTGGAGAAAGTCCAAGTAACTCAGCCTATGGAGCACAGAAAGGGTGGAATCTCAGGGGAGGGAGCTTAAGCTGGGCTCTCCAGACTTGAAAGGGAAATACAACAGGGAAGCATGACAGATGAGGAAATAAGAAATGAGTTCTTTGTAAGAAAGGGATGTGGACACTGTATCAGCTTGCTTGAGGTGCCACAATAAAATAAGGTTGCCTGGGTGGCTTAAATGACAGGTATTTATTTTCTCATGCTTCTGAAGCCTGGAATTCCAAGATCATTGCTCTGGCAAATGCCATTTCTAGTGAGGGTTTGCCATCTTCTTGCAGATGGCCATCCTCTTCCTGTGTCCTCACAATGTATCCCTTCTGTGTGAGTGCAGAAAGAGAGGAAGGGATAGAGGAAGAGAGGGGGAGGGGAAAGAGAAAGGAGGAGGGAAAGAGGGAGAGGGAGAAGGAGACAGCATTCTTGTGTCTCATCTTCTTATGAGATTAGGACCTGACCCAATGACCTCATTAATCTTTAGCTCCAAAGAGGCCCTGGCTCATGGTACTTGGGGAGTTAGGGATTCAACATATGAATTTGAAGGGAAGACAATTCAGTTCATAACTGATACCTAGGTTTGCAAAACAGAACAAAACTCAGAACCTGAATAACTGGAGGCCTCAGCTATTTTTGTGTTATGCAAAGAATCAGAGAAAAGCCAAGCAAAACTGAGTCATCACTGGTGGAAAGGAAGGCCTGAGGGTCCTTTGCCCATGGCCTCAAAGCAGGGCAGAGCCTGAGGGTTCTGCTGCAGTTCATCAAAATTGCAAAAGAAATCAGAGCTAAACAAATTAGGATGTTTGTATACCCTATATTTCCCACGTATCCCGTAGGGCAATAGATGATGCCCAAGGCACAGTGGGTATGAAACAAACTCTGGGAAAGGAAAAAAACATGCATACCAACAAGATTTTAATTACCCTTCCTTACATTTGATGCTATAAATGTCTTCCACTGTGACTG
This sequence comes from Pedetes capensis, assembly GCA_007922755.1. Classification (NCBI taxonomy): domain Eukaryota; kingdom Metazoa; phylum Chordata; class Mammalia; order Rodentia; family Pedetidae; genus Pedetes; species Pedetes capensis. Next base: position 11,816 of record VMDO01030258.1, on the reverse strand, counting down.
TGTTAGTAATGGTTTATAAAACTCCTGTCCTGTAAGGAAAGAAAATGGAATATAACCTGGACTCGCTAAAACAAAGGCTATGTCTTGAATATGGTAGAAATTCCCTTGAGTTTATTTGATTTGTTACATTCAAGCAAAAAATAAAATTAAAAATAGTGTAAAATAATAAATAGTCTTATATTTTAAAAAAACTCACATTAACAGTGAATCCCTGATAAACTACAATGAAGAGATAGGATGGAAACAGAATTACAATGGCGTCAGAAATAATAAATGAAGTTCATCAATCTCCTCTTAGATTCTCTAGGATTTTCTTAAGCTCTTTAGTCTTCAGTATTTTTTCAATCTGTGAAATGGACATAGTAATGTCTACATTACAATCTCTATGAGGGTGCATACACTAACTCCTCTAAAGAGCAAGAACCTGCACATGTTCCACCAAGGGAAACACTACTGTCTTTGACCTTGGTCAAGCTGAAGAGGAATAAAGATTCAGAGACTTGGGGCAGCATGCTCAATTGGGAAGAAATGCACTATTGAAAACAGCCTCAGATTTCAATTCTTATTCTTTTTCTACTAGTGATGGGATCTGGAGTTTTATTAACATTATTAAACGCTCATCCATTTAACATGGTGTTACAGTTTAAATGTCTCTGTCTTTCCAAACGTGTATAGAGGAATTGAAGGTGATGGCAACAGGTGGGGCTTTCAGGAAACAATTTAGCCATAAGGGCATAGTCCTCATGAATGGCATTAATGCAGCTATAAAAGGGGCTTGGAAGAAGGACCTGGCAACCCACTCCTGAAAATCATCTGCCATTGAAAACCCTATGAATAGCAGAGAATCATGGACAATTGTGTTTTGCCTGTTGTACTAAGGGTCACTATGAGTCGGATACTGACTCAACAGCACCTAACAACAACAACAACAACAACATAAAAGGGGCTTGAGTGAAGTCCTTAGACCTTTTGCCACTGTACCATGTAAGGACATCTGGAAGGTGCTGTTTGTGATGAACAAATCCTCACCAGATACTGGATAAACAGAAATTTCTGTTCTTTGCAAATTAGTCCATAACATATTTTGCTACAGCAGCCTGAACAGATTAAGATGTATAGACTTTCTTTATGCAATGACACTGATATACTCTTCTCTGGATAATGTAATAATTTCAACTTTATATGACATTAGATTACAGGAGAGAGAAGACTCAACAAGCCACTCCCCAAAAACAATCAGCCGTTGAAAACCCTATGAATAGCAGAGAAGTACTGACAATAGTGTTTTGCCTGTTGTACAGAGTGTCACTATGAATCAGACACCAACTCAACAGTACCTAACAACAACAACAGATTATAGTAGCTTTAACAAATGACAGTTTCTTTATTTCTATTTGTGTGTGTGTGTCAGCCATGGCATATGACATAGCATCAGTTCAAGGTGATGGTATACTTACATTCTCTTGAGTAGCTCTTATAAATCTTTGCAGGAGATTTCAGAATTCTGATGAGCCTGGACACATAGGTGAGGCCACATTGGTGTGCACAGCTAAGAAGTGGAGGAAAGCCTGGGGTAACACGACCGCAGATCATGTTTTCTACAGGAAATTTTGATTTGATTTTTATTCCCTGAGAGATGCTTACACATGTCATCTTTCATTCATTCATGGACCAGCAACCAGAATAAAAGTTATAAGCTCGAGAACAAACCCCGGGTCAACATGGCACAGACTGCAAGAGACCTGGGGTAGCCTGTATTGTGGACCATCTGCCAGCTCTGACATATTGTCTGTGAATGGCATTTAGTTCCATTTTATCACTGATCTTACTGTACGTGAAATCCAGCACAGGTTTTAAGAGGTATAATTTCATCTGATGGACCACTGACATGCAAGAAAAAGATTTATTGTGATTGTTTAAAAGGACCCAAACTCTAAAGAAAAACTTGCATACTATTTCCCAGCATATAGTCAGCACAGGAATTGTCCTTTTTGTACTTTAATTGTTAGTATCTTAAGAATATAGATGGATGTGCAGAGCTCACAGGCTCCATGGATGTACACTTACTGATTGACTGTATGAGCCATGTAAATCCTTCTCAATGTTACTAAAATATTTGCAATGTCCTCTAAGGATAGTGACGCGGCAGGTAGATAGTGGCCTGCTTTGTGGGAATCTGACCACCGTAAACTCCATCACCCAGGTATCCTTACTCCCTAATTTCCCGCTGAGTTTAACCAATAGGAGGAGCTTAGGAGCAAGTGACACCATAGGAAGAGAAACCAAGTGGTTCTTTCTTAGCATTGGTGACACTGAGCAGCAGAGGGTCTGATGCCTGGTGCTCATTGCTCCTAGGACGCAGGCTCCCAGCCAGGGAATCCTCAAAGGTCTCTGCCCGTAGGTTGCCTCTCTCTCTGGCTCTGATGAGGCCAGCCTCCCCTTTTTCATCTTAGTTCTAGGCGGTGTGGTCAAGCCCATGGCTAGTGTCTGAGTTCTCACTCTGAAACTCATGGCACTGCCATTGGTTTAGGATTAGACACGGTCACTTGAGAACTGATTAAGGATGGGATAATGCCATTATCTCAGGAGTGGGTTCCCCATAAAAAATAGTTGGGCTCTGTCTTTCTCATATTCGCCTGTTCTTCTGTTAGGACACAGCAAGAAAAGGCCTTTACCAGATGCAGCCCTTTGACCTTGGACTTCCAAGTTTCCAGAGCTGTGAAAAACTAATTTGTTTTCTTTGTCCATTACCCAGTCCCAGGTGTTCTGTTTCAGAAGGAGAGAGAAGATGAAGACTTCAATGTTTTGGGCTTTTTCACCATATCTGTAACAACCTTTCCATGCTAAGTTTGCTTGCACTGCCTACTATGAGTTCGCATTTCTTGTCTGCACTGACAGATATTTCTACTAAACAGACAACACAGGGCAAGAAAATCCAGGTCTGAGCCAGGATGGTGGTACACACCTCTGATCTCAGCCCTTGGTGTCAAGATGGAGGCCAGTGTTGTGTACACAGTGAGTACCAGGCCAGGCTAGGGGCTACACAGTGAGACCCTTTCCCATGAAACAAAAACAAAAGCAAATGAAAGAAAACAAAGACAAATGAAAGAAAGCAAAAACAAAAACAAACATAAACAAGTTTCTTTGCCTGTTGGCATGGGAGCAACCTCACATGCAAAGATAAGAGTGCTAAAAAGATAATAAAGGAGGGGTGACAAACTTTTCCAGCAAAGGGAAAGATAGTTCATATTTTAGAATCTGTTGGCCATGGAGTCACAACTACTCAGTTTTGCTTTTAGAGCATGAAAGTAGCTATAGATGATATATTTTAAATGCAGGTATGGCCTATTCTAACAAAATATTATATATATATATATATATATTTAGGAGAAGGACCTGGCAATCCACTCCCAAGGCAATCCCGAAGCACTCAGCCATTGAAAACTCTATGAGGGTTGTTATGAGTCGGATACCGACTCGACGGCACCTAACAACAACAACTATATATATATATATATATATATATATATATATATATGAGTCAGTTTGGTTCATGGGCCTTATGAAGCTGGCCTTTGTGCCTAATAGAATAAGGCATGTGCCTATTATCCATATGGGTGGTGTAGAAGAGTATCTTCTGAAATTTCTGATTTCTGTTAGGTACTGTCATTCATATCCCTTTTTTGACAGGGACATTCTGAAGAGAATTCTACATGAGCAGACCTAACAGAGTCCTGAGTTTAAAGCTGTGCACCCATCTGGATGGTAGAATGGTAATGACAGCAAATATACAAGACAGTGGGGCTGAAGCAGAGGTTTGCTCCTGTTCTTCAAACCTCTCAAGGAGAATCAAATTAGATTCTATTATTGAGGGAAAGAGAGACAGAGACATAGGCACAGAGAGAGATAGAGAAGGAGAGAGGAGAAGGAGAGAGATAGAGGAGGGGGGAGAGAAAAATAGAGGGAGGGAGATATTAGGAATCAGGTTGTTTACTTGTTGACAAATACCAGTAGCTCCTGTTATTAGTATAATCACTGGAATATCTTTAATGAAGGGAGAAAGAGCTACATGTTTATTCTTGACCAAAGGAGAAATTATGCCTTCTATGCAAGACTATTTGAAAGATTTGTTTTTAACTTGCTGTCAATTTAAGAGTGAGAAAACAGAAGTCTTTGTAATCAATTTAAAATGAATTTGGAAAGTTCACCCACCCTCTCTCTAGGCTTTAGTCACAATCCTCTAAGGTTCTTCTGTTCATCATGTCCCACAGAACTCCTTCCTCTGACCCTGCAAGTGCCTAAGATCAATTTGCAGGAAGAGAGTGGACCGAGCAACGACACCATTCATGAGGGCTTGTGCTGGAACTCAGGGCACTAGAATTGAGCTGCAGATGATGTGTTTACCAGGAGACAATTTGTTGTTGTTGTTGTTGTGTGCCTTCCAGTCATGTCGTTCTCATACAACCCGCACAGGGTTTTCAATGGTTGATTGTTTCGGGATTGCCTAGGGAGTGGATTGCCACATCCTTCTCCTATTTTTGTGGTGCTAGGAATCGAACCCCAGATCTCAGAGACTGCAGAGCAGTGCTCTCCCAACTGAGATAAACAAGGAGAGCACAGTGCTATTTAATCAAAAATTGAAATGTGTGTCATTTTAAAAACGGAAAGCAGAGATCAGACCCATAGGAGATCCATTTCTGGAACTTCTAGAAGTAAAATGTGAAATGATCTGTAGAGTGTAATAGGCAATGAAAATCCAGGACTGATTCATGTAGAAGAGTATCACATAGTGTTCCTCCACCTCTCTGTGATAGATTACACAGCAATGTAAATAGATAAAAGTGGCATGGGTGCAGAAGTCTGAATGCTCTTCTGTAAAGATCCTGACCTCAGAATTAAAAGCCCACTGTTGATGCCCTGTCTTGCTAACTCAGTAACCACTGAGGCATCAACATGAACATCACTGTGGATGGAGGCTGCAGCCTTCAGGCTGAATGACTATTCACACACAAGAAATTATTTTGACAATATGTCACTTGTTCTTTACTCTGGAGGCATAGCAGGCTGGGGCTGTTTGTCAGGGAAGGTCGGCACCATGCTGCTGGTCTCTGTGTGTGTATATATGAGATGGTGCCTATGCTCCAGTGCGTTTTCCTCTTAATGCTTTCAAAGCCTGGGCTGTCCAGGTTGGTGGCATTAATTTCCATCCTGATTGAGAGCTAAAGTGGGCTATTTAAACAAATAGCAGAGAACAAAGAAAGCATTTGTCTTGGAAGCACTTATTAATCAATTCTCATGGCTTTTAAAGAGATGTCAGATAGGTATTGAATAAAGATTTATTGTAAAATGGATCAGTTAATCGGGCTGGCCTTTTCCTCACCTAACTGTCAATGGGCATGCTCAGAAATATGATTTTACAAGACATTCCTATGGGTGCATTCACATGCATGCACATATAAATATAGATATGTAGTATATGGAGTTATAGTCTGTTTATGGTCTTCAGATGTAGTACAGTGGTAGAGTGCTTACCTAGCATGCACAAAGCCTTGGGTTCAAATCCCCAGTGCTGCCAATAAAAAAAGAGAAAGAGAAAAAAACATATAATGTATTTACTAAACATTTATCTGAGTTGATGCCATGCATGAGGCATTATGCAAATGTCGCTATATATATGAACTTGTATGTTTGTGTGTTTATACAGATATGTGAGACAAGTTATTGTAAATGACTTGTTAAATATAAAGGTTTATAATTCTATCACACCAGTGTTTTAGGTGATATACAACATGCATAGGAAAACATTCTCTGCCCTACCAAAGCTAAACTCAAGGGGCATTTCTGAGCCAAGTGTGAGTGATCTTGGTGCCAGCGGCATTGTTAAAGCACTGGTGCTCCTTTTTGCTGCATTGCTTGGCTGTCTACTGCATAACCAGAATTGCACAGGTCTGTGGCTGCCTTGGTAAAGATTATAATCTAAGGAGGGATTTTTAAAGTTCTAGACCTGAATCCGGGGCTGGGAGTTAGCTCAGTTGGTAGAGCTCTGCACTGCAGTCTCTGAGGTCCTGAGTTCAATTCCCAGCACCGCAAAAATGGGAGAAGGGCCTGGCAATCCACTCCCAAGGCAATCCCAAAACAGTCAGCCATTGAAAACCCTATGAGGGTCGCTATGAGTGGGATACCGACTGGACGGCACCTAACAACAACAACAGACCTCAATCCATCTGTGCATCATAATTTACAGGGTAGAATGAAATAGCTGGAAAAATATATAGAGGTCATATATGCTGTGGTTAGTTATTAATAAATGTTGAGTGTAGCTTCAGGGAAATAATCTGTGAAGCTTATTATAAATGGCAGTGGAATCCACCCACTGTGTTGAGAGCCTCTCACACCTAGTCCCGAGGCTCTTCCTGCTCTGTATACACTCCTGAAATGTGTGTCCCTGGGTGCTTTCCTTTGGTACTTCTCAGAGTTGTGAAAATCTCAAAAGCTCCTCTACCAGCTACCTCAAGATCTTTTGGGGAGGCACAGTGGCCAATAAAGATGGTCTAATTTTATCTATTTTATTCAAAAATCCTCTCTAGAGAAAGTAGGCTCTGCTGTTTGCTAAAATATATCTTTAAATCCCACAAATCTGAGGGGTCATGAAAGGAAAGAGAGACGGACTCAGATTTTTCACCAGGTCCTCCTGCTGCCTTAGAAGATCAGGTCCCATGTGTAGGGAAGGTTCCAGTGATTCAGACATCAACCACCTTACCCAGAAGAAAAGAAAGACTAGGAAAGTTCCCCAATCCTCCTGACTTCAGCTTCGGCCTCAGAAATGATTCTTCTACTTCAAGCCTCACATAAACCTATCATATGTCTGAAGTCAGAATAGAAACACAAGCAAAACCTCACATTTGTTTTTCCTTTGAGGACTTTAGAGGACAGAAGGCATGGGCCTATGTATGCAAGTTCCAATTTCCATGAAACAGCATGATGCAATGCCACATAATGGCCTATAGAGCTGAGTTGGAGAAAATATGTAAGAGAGCAACAGACGGGTGGACATGGCATAGATCTAGAAACACATTTGAGTTGTGCAGTGGACACTGATTTAGCTATTGGCATTAAGGAAATCACTGTGGATTTAGTTTCATCCTCTGAAAAGCAGAAAGCAGTAAACTAAGAACTCTTTCTCAAGTTAGAAGATGTCACTTTAAGACACAGCTGAGTGCAGAGCAGCACTCTGCCAACTGAGCTGGGGTTTAGCTCAGTTGGTAGAGTGCTGCTCCACACACTCTGAGGACCCGGATTCGATTCCCAGCACCAGAAAAACTGGAGAAGGACTTGACAATCCACTGCTGAAGCAATCCTGAAACTATGAGTTGGACCCGACTCAACAGCACCTGACAATGAGAACAACACACCAGTCTGGAGTTGTTGCTCCCTGGAAAAGTCTTTTAATCTCTGAAGTCTATGACTCATAGTGCATAAATATCTATGAAAAGTCCTTTTTGGAGGATTAACAAAAAGTGGATGCAGCCAGAATTTCTCTGAGAATTATTTGTGTGGATTTGATTCTACTCCCATCAGAATCACCAGGCTGCTTATTAAAATGGGTTTTCTGTTGCTTTTGACTGGCTGCAGAATCAAGGGGATTTTGTTTCTTTGTTATTTGTTTTGATGTTGCAGTTCTGAGGATTGTACCCAGGTCCTTCTGAATGCCATGAAAGTGCTCTACCACTGAGTTACAACCCAAGCCCAAGAGTGGATTGTTTAAACAACCATGCAACATCTGTTAGAAATTCAAAATTGGAAATCATATTCTATTAATTATTATTTTAAGTCCATTAAAGAAATAAAATTTGGATCCTGAAAAGTACTCGTATTTGGCTACGAAGGGCCAACACAATGCTGTGCTAACACTGTACCCTCAGGTCCTTCCAAGGTCCAAAATTTTCACTACAGCTGCTATGCAACCACCTATCTTTTCTCAACTGCACTACCACTCCCTTTCCTTGACAGAACTACCATGCAGGTTGGAAATCAACAACATTTTCCTTTGACTTCTCTTTAAGAGCACCAAGAAATGGCCAGTCACTAAGTATCATTCAGAGGACAAGTTCAAAGTGAAGCAAGAGTTCAGTGAATGCAAGGCTAGTGCACCACTTCCTAGAGGGGAATAGCTTGAAGTGGCTGAGAACTTGTTTGGTCTTATGGGGCAGAAGGCAAGTTCTGATGGAAAGTAAAATGCTTTCTGAAATCTGGCCTGCTGGAAGTCTGCATGTGTCCTGTCTTCTCCCTCATCCTATCTAGGCTACTGGACTTGGGTTGTAGCTCTGCCATATGAAATTCACAACCATCCGCAGAACACTCTCAAAGTCCCTCCTGTGCCTACAGTGTCAGTTCTCAAAACCTGGTGCTGCCACTCAACAGCTTCCATGTATGTTCTTAATTCAGGTTTCAATTTGATTTCCCAACATTCTTACAAATAAGCTCAATTACTATACGACTGATGACAACAATACCTCCAAATATACCATGTCATTTCCTAGCACTGGGCTACCACTTATGCTTTTGTTCACAAGCCTGTACTTCTTTTCTTGTGTGGTGTGTGTGTGTGTGTGTGTGTGTGTGTGTGTGTGTGTGTGTAGTCTTTCAGATATAATCGAATCTCATCTGTTTAATCAAATATTCCTTAATTTTTGCAGTTTCAATGATCTGTTGTTATTTCTGTATTGTCATCAAAGTTACTCTCTGTACTTCTCCTTAGGTACATGTTTTACTTTCTGCTATAAATTGTGACTTTTTCTTAGATTCATATGTAAGCACAAAGCATGTCTTTCCCATTCAGTCCAATCCACACCACTCTTTCAATTGCAGAATAGGATTTCCAAGAGGATTCATTATTATAAAGTGAATTATCATACTTGTCCAAAGATTAAGATTTGATTACAGGATGCTTCATATTGGTTAAGGTTGGAGATAATTCATGGCTTCTGATGGACTTTTCTACACCACAAAGCACCCAAGAATTGTGGCACACAGGCATGGCTGCTCAGCGAGCTTCCTCTATCAAAGACCTCTGGTGGGAGAACATAGCTTCTAGAGCAGAGTCCCAATGTGGACTAAAGCTTCAAGATATTCAATGGGAAATTAATATCTTGCTTCCTCTCATTGACATTCAATGGATATGAAGTACACTGTGTGGTTTTTCATAGACTAAATCTATAGATGTCACCCTATGAATTCAAAGAAATCCATTCAAATGGCTCCAAATGAAAATAGACCTTCTCATCAAAAGCCAAAAGGGGTTAATTGTGCAAGAGAAGGTTGAATTATTGTGAACCAGAGGTGACTGCTGAAATTCAGATTGTTTGAGTAGAGATACCAGCAGTGTCATATGTGACAGATGGTTCTCTGGCTTTCTGTCTGCATATTTGGCACCTCACTAAACATTTAGCACAAGACTAGGGAAGTCTTAGAGTTTCTCCATCGCCATGAACTTCACCTATGGAAAGTCATTCAGAATTTTTGCTCTTATTATCCTTATCTAATTAGATACCTTGTTGCCCACTCTGTGAGCTTCACAGAGGTGGCAATATCATATGAAATTAAAGTTGTGGTCAGTTTGTAGACAACAAGGTGATAGCATCCTCTATGTATATTTTGTAGTGAAGAAAGATATGATTTTTTTTTCACCTGCCGCAAGGGGCACAGCAGATACTCCTGTGACAAAAGGAAGATTTACACCAGAAAAACACAATGCTTTCATTTAATCAGAGTTTCACATGACAGGATATCTTTCATAAATAGATATCCAAAGACTAAGGGAAATACTTTTTATGCTTTAATTCAATGAAGAACAGACAGGAATGTGAAGAAATCAGACTGGACAGAAGGACGTGGTCCAATGGTAATGTATTGACAATAGTAGAAACCCCACATGGCCTCTCTGTGTGGGTTTGTTTCCCTCAGAGTGTGGAGAAGTGCTCATGTTGCATGAGGGTCTTCAAGGAGAAGGAAGTCAGATCAGAGAACAACCCTTCTAGGTTTTGTGCCTGGCCTTGAGGACAAGTTGTAGTTTCTGTGTCTACCTTGGAGGAAAGAAGTGCTGGTTTCTGTGAATCACTTTGGAGGAAGAAAGAAAAGTAGGACATAAGAGGACAGGAGAAGGTTGAAGAGAGCTTTGTTTTGAGCCCTACCAAGCTTGTTCACTTCAAAGGTCTCAGCATACCAAGGCACCATACTTTCAGGGCATTGTGTGCTAATGCATGACAATACCATTCTGTGGAGATGTTATTATACACGAGAATATCTCCATTGTCATGGCCACCATCATAGACTATGTCAGATATAGGGAGGTCCTTCCAAGAAGAGTCAGGATAAATTTCAATTCAGGATTCAGTGACCTGTAAAAATAAACAGAAGTACACCTTTTATGAGCTAGGGATTCCTTTAGTCACATGTTGTAAAATATCCTCTTGTCTTATTCATTACACTGTGAGTGTACTTGGCACGTAGAAGGAGCCCGGCATGGTTTGAATGTAAAACACACCCCCTGAGAGCATAATCTTTAATACTTAGTCCCCAGATGGAAATACTGTCCAAAGAGGTTATGAAATTTTGAGAGTGAGATTGATGCTTTGCAAAAAGGTGGGTCTTTGGTGAAATAGCTCCAGGAGGCCAGACCTTGGTAGATTTTTACCCTCAACTGCATCCTGGTTGCTCTTTATTCTTTGCTTACCATGCTGTGAGGTCATCTTACACAGCCCCTGCCACTACTGCCACAATGCCTGCCTTGCCACTACTATGGACTGATCCACTGTGAGCCCCAAATAAATCTCTTTCCCCATAAGTTTACTTACATTGGTTTTTCTGCTACAGTGTCAATTGACTAATACAGCATCCAATATGCTACCTAGTATAGACTTATTTTTCTCCCAAACCAAAAAGTCTAATGGTAGATGGACACTGGTGGGAATTCTGCGATTTAACAGAATTATATTGTTTGTACTTGGTACTTTCTGGGGATTTCTATTGTGAACAAATGTTGTTATTGATCTTCATACCTGAGCCTTCATATTTATATAAAATCAGAAAGAAATGAGTGGATGTATGCCTCTAGAAATCCCCCAGTGAGTATCTGCTTAAGCATGTTTCCCCAAAATTGTGTGATTTACTAAACCTTCTGAGTTATGTATCTACCTTCACCTTTAATGTAGAGGGTACTCAGGAAGAATGGGGTGAAACAGAGGTACTGTGGATAGAGCCACTGATATCTATGATAGAGACCTTACTGACACGGCCTTGGGACAAGTCTTCATGATGAAAATAAGTAAAATCTACTCTCAGTCCCCAAAGGACTTGTGGGAATGTGTGAAATAAAAAACGCTGAGATAGAAGGAACTGGTTTGGGAAGGAGGAGAAGTTGCCTATATTAATTGCCAGATACCAGACTCAATTATTAAGGAGTCATGCCCTAACTCTGAAAATACTTGCAACTTAACTATTGGCATACTTGCTGTCCACATCCATTTATTTCTGGGCCAATGCTGTGGCCAATGCTGGGTTTAAGGCTTCCTTGGAATTATTCTCTGTGCCACCACTGTCCCCTTACACATACACAACCATTCCACAGGAATTATTCCAACCACTTCTTAGATAAATGCCACTTAAAATCCTGGAAGATAGTTTATTATTGCAAGTCTACTGAACGTTTCTGTAAAAAATCTGCAACACATAATGGACAGGAAGTAAAAGAAGCAAATAAAGAGTGAGAAACAGAGGAAGCAGCCTTAACAAGCACAAACGATCTCATAAAGCTCTTG
>VMDO01030257.1:0-21341 GCA_007922755.1 Pedetes capensis | reverse complement strand
ACAGATTATTTATGTACATACTATAGGCATATAGTTATTAGAATATCAGAAGTATGGAATTAAAAACACTAACATAACAAATATTATCCTCAATTGTCACTACTTTAAAGAATTACTCAGAATTCTCAGTACTTCAACAAAGTAGATGTCTATTTTTTGTTCATGCTAAGATCTAAAAATTACTTTTTTGTAATACTGTACTCTTACTTATGTTTATCCTCCCATCTTATTTTTTTACTTTCTTTGTTTCTTATGATTCTGTTCCTGTACAGAATGGCAGTCCTTCTGGGTGCTGTGGAACATGTCTGTAATGCTAGATATTTGGGAAGTTGAAGAAGGAGGATTGAGAGTTTGAGGCTACAGGCAGCTTACATGCGTAGGGGGTTTTGTCTAAAAATTAAAATAAGTGAATAAATAAAGGATTGAGGATTTAGCTTGTTCATAGAGCACTGGCTTAGCATGTGCTACACCCTGTGTTCAACCCCAAGTACTGCATACAAAAACAAGTACAAAAACAAATTAGCTATCAATAGCATCATGGAAGACGCACAGAGATTCCTAATGGGAAGGTCTAATTGTGGAAGGACAGAAAGACAGAAAATTTTGAGAACATGAGATGGCATGAGTTTTCACTGGAGGATTTGGTTGAATCTTATCAACCAAGAATTCCAGCAACATTAAAAAAGGAAGGTTGTTCTAAGAGATGTCTGTTTCTTTAGGAATCTAACTCAGATTATGGACTACAATTAATATGAACAGGTTTAGGTAATTTTCTTGTGACTGGATATAGTAAGAATTTCTTCGAACATCCTAATCTAGGCATTTTAACAATGCTTCTTTTCCTATCTGCAAATCTGTACAATGCACGCTTTGGGGCTCCATTGAGTAGTGTAATTTCAAAAGCCCCCAAACTGCATATGTCCATTGTGAAACCACTTTCTCTTAAGAAGCCCACATGTATGTCTTTCCTTAGGTGCCTCTTACTCTCTAAGTGTCCATGCAGTGCCTTGAAAAATGTACCACCCATAACCTAATAAAATCTACAACTTTTTTCAATCTTGGACTTGTCCTGAAAGTCATTTCTGTGACTGAGCCAAGGACTTGGCATCACCTGAGTGGAGGTCCCAGAAAGGAGAATTGATCAGGGAAGGTGGTAACACTGTACTACTGCATCTCTCACTGCTGGTAACATCACAAGCAGGCAGAAAGTGACATATATCTTTATGTTGACATTCTATTGATCTCGAGTTGTACCTAAATTCCAAGGAGAAAGGAAAATGAATTCTAGTTATGTGTCCTGCTGGAAAAAGAAAAGATTGGGCAAGAAATTATCCAGTCTGCCACAATATGCTTTCTAATAGCCTGACTTTCAGAAAAAAATTCAAAAGTTATTCAAAATTCAGCATTTTCAACCAATAGGAGGTGGAAAACCAATTCCATGTTTCATTTCTGTAACTTACATGCTTCTGACTGCTTTAAATTAAAACTGCTTCCTAATTTTATTTCTTAATAATTGTTACAGTTGGGTGCTATCAAGTTGTATCCAACTTATAGCCAACCTATGTACAATAGAATGAAACACTCCCCAACACTGTGCCATGCATACAATCTTTATAGGGTTGAGCCCAATGTTGCAGTCACTAAGTTTCTTCTCATTTTGAGTTGTGCCATTTCACAAAAGGAAGTCTCAGGGGCTTTACTCCACTCCTATCATTAAGGATGGCTCTACTTTGAGGAAACAACTTTTCCTCATTAGTCTGGAAGCTCAGCTGAAACCTGTCTACCATAGGTGGCCCTGCTGGCATCTGAAATACTGGTGGCTTAGCTTTTAGCATCACAGCAGCAGCCAAGCCCCATAGCACAGGAAGCTGACAGACACTTGGTGGTATTAATAAATAGGGAAATAAAAATAGACTAGGCATTGTGCCTTCATTTTGAAGATATTATCAAAAAGACTTGAGTAGAGAGACTTGAAAAAGTCACAAAACTAATCAGTGAAAAATAATACTTCTTGAAAAAATTTCCAACTGATGATAAGCAGTGAGACAATATGAGATAATAAATAGAAAACTAGATTAATCAAAGGAAGGATATATTTTTACACTGTATATATGAGTTGGTTATGAATCTGAATACAGTATTTTCTATTTTTGAGCCTTTCCTTGCTTATCAGTTAAATGAAGTATTTGATTGAGAATTTCTCTTTGTTTCTCTCCAGCTTTCTCATTTTATGACATCTGAACTTAATAGACCATAGCATAACCCAAAACAATAGAAGCAGGAAGCATTATATAAGGAAACTCGGTTCATATTTCCAAAAGTTATATTCTCATATTCACCCTACTTTGTCCTAACTCTTCTTTTGTGTTAGCGTTTCTTGAAAAGAGGAGGTATGTTTAAAACATGCTTCATTCACAGTTCTGCCTTCATATTTTCCGTTGGGAATGGCCTGGATAACTATCATTATTCTGTTTTGGGGAATGGTCAGACTGCTGCTTTGGTTGATTGTTCCAGGTGTTCAGATAATATTGTGTAGAATTTTTTCTAAATTATTCAGAGAGAAACCTCCATTGAGTTATTTTTTCTATTCTAATAGTTCAAATATTTTTTTTAAAGTCTGAATTTAATCATCAGAAACACTTATCACCTATGAGGAAAATCTATGTATTTGAGAGAAGGGGGAGGTAAAAATGGATAGTCTGTACTGATTTTACTATAACGTTGTATTCAATAATGATATTTTCCTTATTTTTACACAGTTTTACATTTAGATTTTAGTATTGACTAAGTTTTGTAGCTTCAAGGAAAGTGACATAGGGAATTAATGACTTCTTGATCTCAAGTTTATGCCTTAATACTTGAAATTCCATTATCTTCATTCTTCTTGGCTGTTGTAATTAAAAATATAACCAGTAGCAATAAAATATAATCATAACATTTTCAAAACCAATGATTTTTAACTTCAAAATTCTTCTGTTGTCTTCTCTGAGAAAGGTGTTTTTTATATTTCTATTAATTCTATGTACCTTTTTCAATTTCTCATTCCTTTAAAATCCATTAATCACCTTAACAATTCCCATACAACAACTCCTTTTTTAGGTAGATCAAATGTATTAATTTTAAATTAATATCCAAATAGGTGTCTCAATATTAATTCATTACACCAAATTATAAGTTTTATAACAAAAAATTAGTTCCTTCATCTTGTTATACTTTGGTGAAAAGTAGGGCAAATCCTGCCATTTATGACAACATAGAAGGAACTGGAGACCATTACGCTCAGTGAAATAAGCCAGGCACAGAAAAGAAAAATACCTGATATTTTCAGTTATATTTAGATTGTAAAACATTTGAATTAGTGGCAATAGAGAATGGAATGGTGGTTACCAGAAGCTGGGGATGGAGGGATTTGTGAGATGATAGTTAATGCATACAAACCCTCACACAAAAGGGTGAATATAGTTAATAACAGGGTAGAGCACATTTGAAATTGCTACAAGAGTAAATTTCAAATATTCTTACCACAAAATGATGACTATTTGAGACGTAAATTAGCTTAATTTCCCATTGTGTTCATGAATTATGATGTTATTTGTACTCCATAAATATATACAATTTATCCATTTATAATAAAATGTTAATTTAAAAAGGATGAGATATAGGTCCTAATGGCCTAGCTTAAGATCAAAATAGACATTTATGTAGATAATTGCAATATAATGGTGAGTACTATGAAAGCAATATTCATTTCTAAATGAGGAAGAATCTGATATTGTCATTTGGACAGTAGCTTCTTAGATGATCATGGACCATGACCTTCAGAGATGGATGTGCATGAACAGAGATAAAAGCAAACTCCTGTAGTCTGAGAGAGGGAGTGAGTAAAGCACAGGTATTAAAGGCAGACAGTAGCATCTGAATAGGAAACTACACATGATTTAATAGATGTAGAATCACCTATGTATGGTTATGTGCTTCTGGTGGCCCTATAGGCTCATGAGAACTTATTGTCTGCATCTCTTCCCCACAATGACATCATCTTGTGTTGTGTTTGGATATCAAGTGTCCCTGAAAGATTCATGCATTGAGGGCTTGGTCCCCAATGCAATAATGTGCAGAGTTGATTGGATCATAAGAATTTTAACTTCATTGGTGGATTATTCCTTTGGTTGGCTCATAGTTGGTGGAATCTCTAGAAGATGGGGCTCAGGCGGAGGTGAGCCCTTGGGGGTTATAGCCTATTCCCAGTCCCTTCTTGTTTTTCTTTCTGTTTGCTCCTCAGCTACCATAAATTGCGCTCCTTTGTTCTTCCCCACCATGACATTTTGCCTTACTACAGGCCCAGAAACAATGGAGCCAAGTGACCATGAACTGAAATCCCTGGGATCATGATATGAAGTAAATCTTTCCTCATCTAAGTTGCTTTTCTCAGGCATTTTGTCAAACTGACCAAAAGCTGAGTTACAAATTTATTAGCTTGATAGCGCAATGACAATATTTATATCATGGAAATTTGGCCAATATTACTTCTCCAAGTATTATCATTTCATCTTTTTTTCCTTTTCTCTTTCTCCCTTCTTTCCTTCATATCTTTATTCCTTCTTCTCTTCCTTCTTTTCTTTCTTTCCTTAATTCCTTTGGGTAGCTGGTTGTTCAATATGTACCAACAGGTCATTGAATTGGTAATACAGTATTTTTAATAAAATTACTCATCAAGTTGTATACAGAAAACATGGGGAATTATATCTTAGCCACTATGAACATGGGACTGAAAGTCTGTATTTCTCTTAAGTTAATAATGGGATAGTTCTATACTCAAAAGTTTGAGGAACATTAACAACCACAGGATAGGAAGACATGGGAGATTTTTAGGTAGAAAAACAACTACGATGGATCTTCAGTAGGAATTATGCTGGTGACCATGAAATCAGTTATTTTAACCAAAAAATGTTTAAGATTTCCTTCTTTTTCTGTGATTTCTAAAATTGATTGCTTGATATTTCAACAGAGATAGAATATCTCAAGATCAAATGCAGCACTCATGTGTTCTCATAGTGAGTTTCAAAGGTTAAAGAAAAATTACAAAAAGTATCTTGAAGAGAATCATTTTAATTTTCCTAGGTCTAGCAAAAGGGTTAGTCAAGAAAGAGTTGTAGGTGGGGAAGAATTTGTCTCTCTTTACTGTAGTATAATGGCAATGAGTGGCTACTGTTGTCAATGCCCACAAGGAATTAGAAGGATTTAGAAGGAGGAATGGAGAACCTTTAAATTACGAGCGTACAACATATTTAGGTGAGCCATACAATGCATTACTCTGGCTACAGAACAAGACTATACTATGTCAAGCTGGAAAAGAGCTGTCAACACTTTATAAACTGTTGAAATAACTTCTTTATCACCAGACCATTGAATTGTCTCGCCATTTAACTTTCATAACTTTGTCTTCTTTTGAACTATTTAATTTCTTATTATAATCTTGAGCGCTTGGCAGCAAGATGCATATAAAATAACATAATGAACCTTTTATGAGCTATTCAACTACTGATCTTTGAACTCATATCGCTAAATAGTCTGTGGAAAAATAAGCCATTTTAGCACAATTTAAAAGCAATCTGCATTTCAAAACCACCCTGACAGTATATTTATTGGTTCTGGTAGGATATTATACATTGTTAAACTTTAAAAAAAGATATGAGAATCTGTCAAGTTTAGACAGAAATGATTATGTTCCTCTTAGGTCACTGACCATAAATTTCATGGCTGAATTCTGGTATATTAGCATTCTCACATTCATTTTGGTTATAATCTAGGGGTCTAAAAAGATTCAATTTAAGTAAAATCATAATATAAGTGTTGTCCAGAGGAATTAGTTTAAACATTAAAGCCATAGATGAAGAATCCTTGCATAGAAAAGGATTAGGATATGAAGTACCAGCTTTCAATGGTGCTTGTTCTTAGAAATACAAAGAATCTTGAGTGTCTGCTATAGTGGAGATGGTGGGACTATACAGTTTATAAATCTATTCTTCATTGGATAATACTCTAGTGCTACAGAGGAAAATGAAAAACAATAATATATACCTAAACTTTCAGTAGTCTCTGAATATCCAGACCAGAACAGAAAAAAATAAAATCATATTAAGAGCTGTAAATGTCTGACATTTGTACTGTATTTGCAAGCTAACAAATGTCCTGTCCTAGTTCATAGATTAGTTCTTGAGTAAAAGACCAAGGCCTTTATTTTACCATAGAAAGCCCAGCATGAACTTCAATGTTTGTATTACTGCATATTGTTATCAAATCTAATCCAAACCCTTTCAACAGTTTAAGAGTCTGCAAGATCAGATACAGGTTAAAATTGAGTGTGGACTAGATTTGCGGTCAAGAGAGCTCTTTCGTGAGAATCCACACATGATTCTAATCTCCATCTTATTTTGTAGCCCTCTAAAACTTGAAAGGATAAGGGGCTAGATTCAACAATGTATGGAATTATAACAAACAGACCGTAAAGTGACCATTTCCCCTCACTTTGATTCCCATGGCGTGATATTCTGGTTTTGTGTAATTCCTTCCCCTTCAATATGAGAGGAGTCTGACTTGCTTTTCACAAACAGAGCATGGCAAAGATAATATGATTTCCCATCTATAATTAGCTTTAATTATATGGCAAAGATGATGGGATGCCATACAGATTATATTACATTAAGTAAGACTCTGCTTTAACACATTAGAGCTAGAAATTTTTCTTGTGGCTTGATGAAGGAAGAGTCATGTTGGATAGCCCACTTGTCAAGGATCTGCAGGGGGCCTTTAGGAACTATCAATAGCAAGGAAATTCCAGTCAACAGTAGAAAGCTGAGGTCCTCAGTCAGATAACCACACTAACTGCCAATAAACCAAATGAACTTGAAAAGAGTTTCCTCCTCAGTTGTACTTCCAGATAAGAATGAACCCCATCCAATAACTTGATTTAAGCCTATGAGACCCTGAGCAAAGGACCAAGCTAAACTGTGCCTGGACCCCTATGCCTGGATCCTTATCACCATGTCATGACATAGCAAGAAGGCACTCAACAAATTTGGTCCCTCAGTCTTAGACCTCTCAACCTCCTGCAACATAATCCAAACACATTTCTATTGTTTATGATTTTTTCCAGTCTGTAGTAACTCTGTTATAGCAGCAGAAAAGAATGTAAGAAAGATGCGGTAAAGTGGAAACTGTGATGTACCACAGATTCCTATTAAAAGCAAGGGTAAGATTACAGCTGGGATTGCCACAGGAAAATGGCCATTCACTCTCAGCCATTTCAGTGGGTGTTGCTGCTGTGAAGAGCTGGATTTCTCCATGTCATAGTCTTCCCACAATAGCCCATGTTGTTGTTAGGTGCCGTGGAGTCAGTATCTGACTCATAGCAACCCTCATAGGGTTTTCAATGGCTGAGTGCTTCGGGATTGCCTTGGGAGTGGATTGCCAGGCCCTTCTCCCATTTTTGCGGTGCTGGGAATTGAATTCGGTACCTCAGAGAATGCAGCGCAGCGCTCTACCCACTGAGCTAAATCCCAGCCCACAATAGCCCATACTCCATGACTAATCCAGGAATAATCTACATCGTTTGTACTCAAATAAAACAATTCTGATAGATTATTCTAGAGTCACAGGTGGCTATAGGTTCACTTGGGAGAAGGATATGGCAATCCTGAAACAATCAGCCATTGAAAACCCTATGAGGGTCACTATGAGTTGGATACAACTCCATGGCACCTAAAAACAATAACAACATAGGTTCACTGTCAGGACTTCTTCCTCTGAATGAGTCTGCTTCTTTCTCCTCCATTCTGCATTGACTCCACTGTGAAAATACTATTGAGGTGTCTTCAAAGAAAATTATGATGTAAGTCTGCTTTCTGACTATCTAATTGGTGTCATTATTCATTTTGAAATACTAAAATTCTAATAACCCATAGGCTGAGATTATAATCCACTTGAATCTAGTTATACCTTCTGAATTCACTTAAACACCACATATTGAATTATTTAGATGTAAGATTGACAGAGTTGCATTTTAGACTTGATATTTATGTAATTATGCAATAATAAGAGTGCTAGAGTGAAGCCAATCTGCATGTGATTCTAATCTGACTGTTTAGCCCTCTAAAACTGTTAAAAGGATATGGATTAGACTTGAGAATATATAGTAACCTATGGTTAATTTGAAGTAGTGAAATATATGATCATTTTCTTTAGGGGAAGACTAGATTAATTTACATGAAACTACTGATGAGTATTAAAATAAAAATAAAAACATTTCACATGATAGAGTGTTTCATTTTTAAATGCTATCAAATTTAGAAATTAGAGGAATACCTCTGGCCTAGAGTATACAAATACATCTTCAATCCCAAAAGGGAGATTTGTTTGACATTCAAAAATTTGGTAATAACTGAGTTGGTATTAAGGAGAAAAAAGTGCTTTTTAAGCATATGAAATGAGAGAGACCAGGATATCCTTGCAAATAGACAGAACAGATATGATACGTGTTATCAACTGATTTTCCTATGGTTTAGTCCAATATCTTAAATATCTTATCATTAAAAAAATTATTTTTTTTGGTACTGGGGGTTGAACCCAGGGCCTCGTGCTTGAATGCTTTGCAAGTGCTGTACCACTGAGCTGCTCAATCCCACCTAGCCCATATTTTTCTTTTTGAGACATAGTCTCACTAAATTTTGCAGATTGTCTCTGGTCTCAAACTTGTGATCCTCCTGCCTCCATCTTCTGAGCCACTGGGATTATAGGTGTGTGCCATTGTTCACGGCTAAATATTTTATAATTATTGTCTTAAACTTTCTGGTAGGAATTGTTAAGCATGTTATTGTGTACGTATGTATATACAATCAGAGAGAGAGAGAGAGAGAGAGAGAGAGAGAAGAGGGAAGAGAGGGGAGAGGAGAAAGGAGAGAGATTCAAAATGGCCGTTCACCTTTGGCCATTTGCTGCATCATCCATGCATATTCAGATAAAATTTCATTACAGTAAATTTCCCTGAAGGAGACTGAGGTTATATAATGATCTCATATCTTGATTCTATATGAAATTATTTCCATGGCTTGGTGTAATACTGCTTTTCTAGTTCTTTGCAATAAATAATAATACACAGCAAATGTTTTCTGAGTCCTTTTCCATGACACAAGCTCCATGAGGAAAAAGTATCCAGCTTTTACTGCTTAGAGTGTGATTTTTAAAGCATGTGTCAGCAACTGCAGATGGTATTAAATAAGCAATAATAAAATTGGCAAGGAATATTTGAATATTACTTAGGTTTGTATTCATCCTCAGCCATCTCAAAGGCAAAGAAGCTAAAGCAGAATAAAATTAATTTATTTTAGCAATCTCCGCAGGAGGAATGGAGTCCTTCTGCCCTATATTGAAGAAAATTCATGAAAGAAAAAGGCTAAATGGAGTTATTTGTCTGCCTTAATGGGAGAAAATTACAAATGAAGGTTAATGAAATGAAAATAAGCCCTTAAAATTGTCCATTGCTCCTTATAATTGCAACTTTTTTCAAACGTTCACTTGGTGGTGGTGGTGTTACACGCCATTCAGTCGGGTCCCACTCATAGCAACCCTCATAGGGTTTTTCAATGGCTGATTGTTTAAGGATTGCCTTGGAAGTAGATTGCCATATCCTTCTCCCATTTTTGTGGTTCTGGGAATCAAACCCAGGACCTCAGAGACTGCAGAGCGACACTCTACCAACTGAGCTAAATCCCTGCCCCTTAGGTACCATTAGAAACTCAAAATTGCAAAAATCTATGGCAAAATTTTTTGCTTGATTGTAAAAATAATTTTACTTTTTATACTATTTCATAATTAAGAATCCAAAAATATAAAATGAAAGTCAACATAACTGATTAAAGTATCATTACCATGGATTTATAAGGAAAATAAACTAAGATCAAGTGGAGGAACAGAAATATATTTGAACTTAAATAAAAACTAATTTTATAATCCATGTGCTTATACTGAAATTGTTTTCAAGAATCTTGTTCTAAAATGTGACTATGACCTGTCTGAGTCCAAAAAAATTTTTTTTTAAATGTGCTCTTTTCATTAGTATATTGGTCCATAAAACAGTTACCCTCTTAATGAAAAGATTTCCTTGCCAGTTTCTTTAAATAAAAAGCAGAAAATATCAGCTTGTATAAAAGAAATCCCTTCTGAAACCCATGAAAAAGAATAGCTAGAAGTCCCTGTAATTGTAAATTTTATGTAATTCATAAAACTAACAAAAAGTACTAATAAACTTTGATGCCCATTATTAAGCTTATAGTATTAATTTATTACAGTATTAATTCAGGTAATGAGCACCTAGTTGTCATTGCATATAATTACCGAATCTGTTGGAGAAGTGATATGTCTTATGCTGCTAGGCTGCAGATTCATAGTTTACTGAAAAATTCAGCCTTACAAACTACTAATACAAGTACTAGGGATAATAAAATTATTTTTTAGATATCCATAGCAATGTTAGACATTTATTATGTGCCAAGCATTGTTTGAAGCACTTTTTAAAGTTGTCTTTTTATTTTTCATAACAAACTTTATTAGAAAAGTTAACATCACCATTTGCAGTAAGAAAGCTGACATTTAAAGATAAAGAACCCTGATGAGGTATTCAAATAACTGGCAAAACTTTGTGTAAAACACATTATTCAATTTTGCTCATGTTTATTTGCCATTCTATTGTATTTAGCAGAGTCATTCTGAAAGCTGTAATTGTTATTAGGTGCCATTGAGTTAGGTCCAGCTCACAACAGCCCTATGTAAAACAGAACGAAACACTCCTTGACATGGTGCCATACCTGGCACTATGGCAGTGCTTTTCTGCTATTCATAGGGTTTTCCGTGGTGGATTGTTTCAGGAGTGGGCTGCCAGGTCCTTTTCCCATTTTTGTGGTGCTGGTGATTGAACCCAAGGCTTCACAGCATGCAGAGCAGCACTTTACCAACTGATCTAAAGCCATCTACCATATATTTATGTAGAAATGTAGCAAGTACATATGAAAGAACTATTTTTATGGTCTCGAACTTGATTTTTATATGTATTCTATGAGGAGAAAGAAATTTTTGCTTGACTATGAAGAAAAGTAAACTAAAATTTTGAATGGAAAAACACCTGGCAAGTGGCAAAGCCATGACTCTAAAGTTAGAATTTCTAATATATAACAGTAGTATATTTACTTATGTGTTATTTTGAGATTATGTCAGTCCTGTAACATGCTAAACAGCAATGAAAACAAAAATGTCATAATTCCTGATAATAAAATGCCAAGAAAAATAATTTTATGGTCTACTATTTGCCTCTGAATGATCATGCATAGGATGTATATTCATTGAATGCTATTTTAGTTTTTTTTTAAGTTTGTTATAAATAAATTTATTTTTATTTATTTTTTCTTTTAAAAAATTTTTTATTGGACCTTTTAATGTACACCTTAATGTGATTCATTCTGACATGTTTTTCATTGTGGCATTTACATATATGCATTTTGACTATTTTAGTTTTGAAATTAGGTGAATTAAACAAAATTAGGTTAATAAATTTATATGTACTGCCATTATAGAAGAAAACAAGCAAAACCTCAAAATAATTGACATTCAAATGATTAGTCAGCTGAGAACTTATACCAGCATAATCTTTCTCTTCTTTTTTGACTCAAGGTTAAAAATGAGATTGTAAGAATGAAGTACATTTTCCATTTACCTTTTTGTAAATGGTAAAGTGAGCAGAAGTGAAAATCTTAGCTACTTGTTCCATAAATATCATTTACTGAAATTCAAGACTTGTGAACTAACTATACAGTTTCCTTATCGATGCTTTTGTCATGATTTTGTTTTGCTCCAATACTCAGAATTTACTGGACTCACCAGTACAAATTTATAAAACTCTGCTATGATATGCCATGGGCTGGGATTTAGCTCAGTGGGTAGAGCGCTGCGCTGCAGTCTCTGAGGTCCTGAGTTCAATTCCCAGCACCGCAAAAGTGGGAGAAGGGCCTGGCAATCCACTCCCAAGGCAATCCCGAAACAGTCAGCCATTGAAAACCCCATGAGGGTCGCCATGAGTCAGATATTGACTCGATGGCACCTAACAACAACAACAACAATGATATGCCAAATTTTAACCACTCTACTATATTATACTCAGATGTTCAGCATCATTATCTGTTAGGTACATGCAAATTAAACCATATAAAATGTCATAACTTACTGAGTAAAATAGCTAAAATATCAAAGAATGATAATAGAAAATTTTGGTAGGGATGTGAAAAACTGGATCTCTTATAAATTGCTGACAGAATGATTTAGCCAGAGGCGAACATAGTTTGGAAATTGCTTAGAAAACTAATAATACTACCCATAAATAGCACTCATGGTCACTTATCTCAAAGAAAGGTCAAATTCCACTCATCAAAAACCTGCATACTGATGTTCATAGATTTGTTTTTACTAACAGAACCTATTCCACATGAATGCTTAAACAAACTGTAGTCACAAACATAATGGGACACCAATCAGCAACAAAGAAGAAAGCACGACTCATATACACAACCACTTTTATGGATTTTAAAGACATCATGTTGTTGAAGAAAGCCCATATGCAAGTGCTACATACTGTATTATTCTACTTATGTAACATTCTCAAAATGATAAAATTATAGAGACGCAAAACAAATTTGTTTTGGACATAGGTGGATGTGGGAGTGATTGTGTCTACAAAAGGATAGAGCTAGAGATTCTTGTAGTAATGAAGCAGCTTTGTATCTTGACTATATTATTGTTCACATGAACGTATTATGGGGAAAAGTGCATAGAATTACATACACACATATACAAATAAGTATATATAAAAGCTAGTGAAATTTGAATAAAATTTGCAGATGATGCCAATGTCAATTTCTAGTCTTGATATTTACTACAGTAATGTCAGATGCTAACATTGATTCAACTGAGTGAAAAGTATGTGGAACTTCAGTGTATCACTCTTACAAATTTCTATGAATTTATAATTAACTAAAAATAAGAATATGGAATAAAACCATTCAAGGCAGGACATAGTATTTGACAAATATCCTTGAATTATATTTACACGAAACACTGGTAAAGCTGTGTCTATGTGGTTTTCCACTATTATATAAATCAAATAAACTTAGCTTTGCTTACCCAGCAGGTTATTCTGCTAGTCCTTTTGGGAGTTAGCAAGAGACATAGTAAAAATTTATTAAGTCTCTTCTATGTGAAGCCACTATGGATACAATAAGAAAAGACAAAATAAGACCTGTACTCTCAAGAAGCTTGGAGTCAAGTGGGGGAAAAAAGTGAAAAATAGATAAACATTACAAAATGTGTTATGAGAGAAACACAGTATTTTTAAAATCTAAAACAAGGTTTGACAAACTATCTGCATTATTCATAATATTTTATTAGAACATGACCATATTCATTTATATGGATATTTTTACAGCCTTTGTCATGGTACAAAGGCAATGGTGACTAGTTATGATTGAGATATCATGACCCACAAAGACTTAAAATATTTACTCTCTGGATCCTTAAGAAACAATTTGTAGCTCTCTGACTTGAGTATATTTTTAGGTTCATACTAGGTCTCAATATCCCTTTATCCTCTTTCAATAAGATAATGTCTATGAAAGCTAGATGGTGAGAATTTTAGAAAATTAGTTTTTGGATTCCCTTAATCTTCACATAGCATATCAGGTATAGATCTTGTGCTCTAGTATATTATAGGGTTTCTCCTAATTATAGCCAAACTATAGACTTCACTGCCTTTTGAGAGTAGAAGTGTATGAGAGAGCAATGATTTCCAAACCATGGGTAGAGACATAAAGGACTAAAGTCAGTTTTCTGGTCCTAACTAACATTTATTTTTAAAGAGAAATTGACTATGATAGGATCAAAGAGTGTTATGCACAAAGTAAAAGGAAGATTGCATTTAAAACCAATATATCAATTTGATACATGCTTATACACACATAATTTTCTGGAATACCATTTTTGGATATCGTTTGGAAAAGGTTGAAAGTCATTGTTTAATAAGATAGTCTGCAGTTAAAAATATTGTAGATGAATAAAAGTGATGGAGTTAAGGGTGATGATCATCTTATCACATTCTTATGAGGCAGAGGTTGAAACAGGGGGGAAGGGAAGATAGTACTTAATGTAGAAGGACTTTGGCATCTTTTCTGATTTAGGACTCTGAAACAAGATCCCTTTAAGAAGACTTCTCCTTGCAAATGTCCAAGGTCATCCTAGGGAATAGTGAATGTCTATGCATTTTCTGCAGGTATTCACTTCCAAAATGGCAAGGATTGTTGCATTTGGTGAGTTGGGGAAGGAGTTGAGCCTGAGGCAACATTCTTATTTCCCCAATGCCTAATTTTGATGTACAAATTTACTTGCAGTAAGAGTAGGTAGAATAATTGAGAAATTGATCAGAAGGCTGAGGTAAAAGCAAATAACCCACTGCATTCAGCTACATTGAGACCGAAAATAAGTGGTCAAGGTATAGTCATACCAGTCCTTTTCCTGTCCCCCAAATTCAGCTGATAATAATTATTTTAAAATGGTCAATGTA
The DNA here is from genome assembly GCA_007922755.1 of Pedetes capensis. NCBI lineage: Eukaryota > Metazoa > Chordata > Mammalia > Rodentia > Pedetidae > Pedetes > Pedetes capensis. The sequence continues at coordinate 6,685 of VMDO01030257.1, read as the reverse complement.
GGTTATGGGCCAGACAATCCATACCTATACCAGTTTCCAGGACCATTTCATGAATCAAGGATCTTATCCAACTTCTTATCATATAATACATACACTCAGTGGAGGCCTCAGGTTTTGTAGGGTCTGACACATACTTAACATTGAAAAATATCTTCAAGGAAAAGAAGTTAAAATTATAAAACTTAAGAAGATATTCATGCAACTGTAAGTTCCAGAATTGTAAAATTTATTTTCTTCATGTTAAGGTTATCTTTACAATTGCTGTTGTTAGGTGTCATAGCATTGCATCTGACTCATAGTGGCCTTCATAGGGTTTTCAGTGGCTGATTGTTTCAACATTGCTAGTTCCTTTCATTTTTGCAGTGCTGGGGGTTGAACCCAGATTCTCAAAGTGTGTGGAGTAGCACTCAACCAACTGAGCTAAACCAAGCAATTGTTGCTACAATATTAAGGGCTGGATGGAGATCTGAAATACTAAGAAAGTACCTGAGTTTGGCAAGCAGAAATGACCTAAAAAGAGTTTATTTCTTCAGGCTAAATTTACCAGAGCTGATAGAATCTTATAGATTGCTTTATTTTCCTTACAGTAGCAGCTTCAAAGATCAGATGTGTTAGAAAGAATTAATCTTTCCTTTTTACCTTTTTGGTATGACTAAATATGTAAACTTAGCCCATGGTATAATTGTTGTTGTTAGATGTCATCAAGTTGGTGTCTGACTCATAGTGACCTTGTGTACAACAGGTGAAACAGTATCATTAGTGCTTCTCTACTATTCATAGGGTTTTCAGTGGCTGATTGATTTTTTGGGAGTGGGTTGCCCGGTCCTTCTCCAGTACCTGGTATTCCCAGGCGGTCTCCCATCCAAGTATTAACCAGGCCCAACCCTGCTTAGCTTCCAAGATCTGATGGGATTGGATGCCACAGAGGTATGGCTGAAAGCCATGGTATAATTAGTAAATCTAAATATTAGTAAGTCATAAATATTAATATTAAATATTACTGTACCCAATCACCTTTCTCAGTACTCCCTCTATCTTCTTCAGTCTTTTTGAAATGAATTACCTCATTTTAATTATGCTACTTTTTTGACATACAGACTTATACCACTATAGGTTCTGAAATTATCAAATGTATTCCAAATCTTCTTGGCAGCTGGGATGTAGACATATGGCCTATGATCCTATACTGGCAAATCCCATGTAGGAAGTGTGATCAAGTCCTTCTAGTAAATGGAAACACCTATACTCAGGTGCCACTTCTCAATGTAATATCTAAAGTTGTGAATGTCATCCTGCTATCTTAAGTGAGCACAAATATTCCAATCCAATATGCTAAGGATTGCAAGACCAAAAGTAAAAAAATAAACGTTTAAGCCCCTGATTAGCTGGAATGATCTGTAAGAAACCGAGTAAGACATTGTATCTTCAAAATGTAGATATTTGCAATGATAAAATTTATAAAGTATTTTAATTATTTTCACTTAGGTATTCTCATATATATATATATATATATATATATATATATATATATATATATATATATATCATTGTTAGCTGGAAAACTGGAAAAGCCTGGATTAACCTGGAGACACTTGGAGGAAACTTCGGAAAACTTTAGGCTTTGGTTGGAGCAATCTAAGATTAGGGTACTCCCCCAGGCAAAGGAAAAGGCAGAGAGACTAAAAGTGGGGCCACGCAAGCTACCAAAGAAAGTAAGAAAATACACTGTAAAGACAGAGGTAAAGTAGGCACCCTGAGAGATCAGGGGTTCTGACCTTTGTTCCTCTGAGTTTTTAATGGGGTAAGAGTAAAGCAGTGGTCTTCCAAGTTTGGTAAATTCTGAGCATGACACTTAAGTGTAAGTGGTTGAGGAATAAATAATTAACTATATTTAATTTAGTTTAATTTCTTATTTGTATAGTGCCAAGTGCTATTCTGTGTGGCCTCAAACGTTGAATGTGCCTCAGATAAGGAGAAATGACCAGCTGCTTTTCATTGCCATCAATTTATCTTTTAGCTTAGGGTTAGGAAGGAACAGGATATACTGCTTGTCAATTTACCTTTAAATTTTGGCTTAACTTAAATCTTGCCCTATGGGTCAATTGCAGGCATTTTGTGGATTTTTATCCCTTTCAGAAAAATCAGTGCTGATTTTTACTTAATTTTGTAAGAAAGGCCCATGTTTGAAAGTAAATTATAGGTAACTTGGAGTTTTATATTATAGTTTGGGAAATCTGCTTTCTTTCTCAACTTTCCTAATTCCCTACCTACTCCAACAACAGGATCAACCTACTTAAGAAGTTTTTTTTATATATATATATAAATGTTTTTAGGATAGAGTAATAAGTCCTTTGCTATATCCATTGCTGTTGTTGTTGTTGTTGTTAGGTGCCGTCGAGTTGTGTCCGACTCATAGCGACCAATGGTTGATTGTCTCGGGATTGCCTCAGGAGTGGGTTGCCATGTCCTTCTCCCATTTTTGTGGTGCTGGGAATCGAACTTGGGACCTCAGAGACTGCAGAGTGGCGCTCTACCAACTGAGCTAAATCCCAGCCCCTGCTATATCCATTATGCACCGTTAAATCATTCTTGCTTACACATTCATCAACCTACATATTTTACAGAACAATATAAACTAAAGAAGAGAAAGAAGAAAAATAGGAATTTTAATTAATATGTAATGAAAATCACATGCAATCATAGGTTATATTCTCATTGATTTTTTTCCTTTCCCCTATTTTTCCCCATGTATTCATGTGTTTGCATCAAATATTTTGAGATTTTCCTCTCCCCCTTTAGCTTCTGTTATTTCCCTTCCCTTTCCATCCCCCCAAACTCCAGTCCCACCTGCTGATACTCTCCCTGCTGTTTTCTACTCTATTTATATTTTCCCACTTAAAAACTTTTGAATTTTAGAGTGTATTGGTGTTCATTATATTTAACTATAAGGACAATATCATACAACTGATATCTAGAAATTTTTCATCTTTTATGACGGAAGCTTTTAAAAATAACTATAATATCATTTTGGTAAATTGATATTTTATCACTATATAATATTTTTCCTTGACTCTTGTGTCAATTTTGACTTAAATTATATTTTGTCTTATGTAAGTATGGTTATTTCTGCTCTATTTTAAGACAATGAACAATTTTTAGCTTTTTTATTTTTCAGAATATCTTTAGTCTATACTACATTTTTAAAGGATATTTTTTCCCGATATAGCATTCAAAGTTGACAGGTTTTATTTTTCTTTCAGCATATTGACCACATTACCGCATTATCCAACATCCTTTTAGCATTCAAGGTTTCTGCTAAAAATCTACTGAGAGTTTTATGGAGGTTTCCATGTACATGGCAAGTCACTTTTGTTTTATTCTTTGCAAATATTTCTCTTCAACTTTGACAGTGTGAATTTGATTAGAATAAAACTTTAACCTTCCTGAAGTTTGGCATTTCCTTCCCAGGTTTTAGATATTCTCATTCATTCTTTCATTAAATAAGATTTTCTCAGATTTATCTTTCTCTTCCACTTCTGAGATTTCTATAATGTGTATATTGGCATACTTGATAATGTTTCATTACTTTTTGCTTTCTTCATTATTATTCAATATTGTTTTCTTTTTTTCCTCTGAGTGAATAATTTCAAATGACCTGTCTCTGAGATTATTATTTTTTCTGTTTGAACTCTCTATTGAATTTTTAATTCTATTATTGAATTCTTCACATCCAAAATATCCATTTGGTTCTTTTTTCAGTTTCCATCATGTTTCATATTTTTGGAAATTTTCATCTTTTTCATGCAGTATATTCCTGAGTTCTTTGAATGTGTTTGTCAGACTTTGCATTGCTGTGAGCAAAATATTACACAGAAACATCATTAAGGGATGAAGAGTTGATTTACTGTAGCTCTTCATTTCAGAGGATTTCAGTCCATAGTGGCAGAGAAGTCATGGCAGGGCAAGCAACAAATTTTGTGGTAGAGGATAGCTCATCACTATCCTCTAAAACAGGATGCAGAGAGCTTGAAAAGAACTGTGGCCAGATACCACTTTCAAGGTCCCACCTTCATGGACTCACTTCCACCAACTAGATCCAAAGAGTTTGCTGTTGTTAGATGCCATGTATTTGAGTTCTACTCATAGCGACTCTCACTGGGTTTCAATGGTTCTTAAAAGTTTTGCAGCCTCCCAAGATAGTGCCATCTGCTGGTGATCAGTATTCAAACATAAACCAGTAGAGGGTATTTTATATTCAAATAATAACATTGAGTATCTTATAACAATTATTTTTACTTTTGTTATCAGGTCATTAATGATGTTTTGTAGGGTTAATTTTTAGGAATTTATTCATTTTTTAAAAAAATTAATCATGCCAATTCCCCCTGCCTCAACATATTCCTAGGAAGTTTGGATTGATATACACACATCAAACTGCCTTCTCTCTCAGTCTTTATAGTCTGGCATTGTACAGAGAAAGACATTCATTATCAGCCTAGCTAAAGATTCTATGGCCTTCTCAAACCTTTTTCGTGGATGCATTTTCTGTGTATTTGTGCATACAGATTCTGAATTAAAGTAAACGTGTTGTTATTTTTCCTACTTGTTAATAACTTCGTGCTCTTTCTGATATCTGTCTGCTTTTCAGTGTGAACTTTGAAGCAAGTATATATCAGCTATCGTTGTTAGGTGCCGTCAAGTCAGTATCCGATTCATAGCGACCCTTACAGGGTTTTCAATGGCTGTTTTGGGATTGCCTGGGGAATGGATTGTCAGGCCCGTCTCCCATTTTTGCGGTGCTGGGAATTGAACTCGGGACCTCAGAGACTGCAGTGCAGCAATCTACCAACTGAGCTAAACCCAAGCCCATATATCAGGTAGCTCTTATTTATTAAATTTTCAATAGGTTCAGATATCTAGTACATGCATCATCTTGCATCTCTGACCAAGTTGAGTTACAAATAAGCTAGTCCCTTGAGAAGCTTTCCTAGAGCTGGAACTTTTACCATATACATCACACTTTATTTTCCACCCTGAAAGAAAGGCCACCAAAGTGCATCACCCATTTTCTGCTTTACTGCAGGTTCTGTGGAGCAGCTGCATGCATACAGCTTTTTTCATTGTTCTCAGTTTCCCCCAGTCATCCCAGGTATGCCAAATTCTATCAGTTCTCTGAGGCAAGTGAAACAGAAAGCATTCCCTTATGAAATCCCATGAAAAATCAGAATTCAGGATCTGTGATTTAATCTTTTTTTTTTTTTTTCCTTCCCCAGGGTGGAGTGAGGACCAAGAGTTTGCTTTTGATTGAGTGATCTTTTCCTGGGAGAGAAACTAAGGTGAGAGAGTGCCACAAGTCTTCCCAATAGCTTTAATGCAGCTGGTTTCACACTGACCTGGGGCACAGGAGCCTCTTAACTGGTTTCTGGATTTCGCACAAAGAGAGTTACATCTATGTATTGTTGAGTTGGTGTCTCAATGAAAGTAAGGAGGGATTTGAGCTTCTTATGTCATCATCTTACTGACACCTCTGTTGCTATTCTCTTGCTACTAAAATAATCCTAACCATTGTAAAGAATTTGGGCATACTGGAAAGGTAATTGCCTTAGAGAAGGACATAGTTTCATACAAAGATATAAAACTAAAAAAATATCTTGAAGCCTGTTTAGGCAAAAGGTATTTAGCACATATTCATTAATTTTTAACTTCCTGATCAATATAGATAAATCTTCAGAGATTCCACAGCATGGGGAAAGAGATGTTTGCCAGCTTCATAATCTTGGTTTTTATTGGAAATTTTTAATGTACACCTTAATGTGATTCATTCTGACATGATTTTCGTTGTAGCATTTCCATATATGCATTTTGTTGTACGTTACACAGATAAGTTCCCCCTTATCCTCTTGTGCACTATGTCCCCCCCCCATTCCTTCTCCCCACCAAAGACTTCTCTTCCATTTGCTTGTCTTTTTATGGTAATAGTTTTCTATAAATCCTTGGGTTCCAGTTCTGTTTAAGATAGAAACTTTTTCTGTAGTGAACTTTCTTTTTACATTGTCATAACTATTACATGTGGCTGGGATTTAGCTCAGTGGGTAGAGCGCTGTGCTGCAGTCTCTGAGGCCCTGAGTTCAATTCCCAGCACCACAAAAATGGGAGAAGGGCCTGGCAATCCACTCCCAAGGCAATCCCGAAGCACTCAGCCATTGAAAACCCTATGAGGGTCGCTATGAGTCAGATACAGACTTGATGGCACCTAACAACAAAAATAACAACAACTATTATATGAATTTTCTAGACCATCTATAATAATACCATTCTTAGCTTTTATTAAAAATTATGTTCCAACCTCTGCTTGCATTTTTTCCTTCTTATAATTTTGATTCAGCTCCCACATGTGAGTAAGAACATGTGGTATTCCTCTTTCTGAGCTTGTGTTCATTCACTTAAAATAATTTTCTCCAATTCCATCCATTTTGCTGCAAATGGCATTATTTCATTTTTTTGATTGCTGAGTAGTATTCCATTGTGAATATGGACCATATTTTTTTTTATCCATTCTTCTGTTGATGGGCACTTTGCTAGATTCCATATCCTTGCTATTGTGAAAAGTGCTTCATTGGACATGGAGATGCAGGTGTCTCTGTGGTATGATGACCCACCTCCCTTTGGGTAAATTCCCAATAGT
>VMDO01030256.1:0-21530 GCA_007922755.1 Pedetes capensis | reverse complement strand
TGTTCACATAGCACTTTGTCTTCTTTAGTATTTTTTGCATTTTGCTGGTAGTTACTGTTTACATATTTTACCTTCCTACTGGATTGTAATCATTTTAGTATTTGGTTAATCTTCATATTCTACATAGGAGCCTTTGTTCTAGATGTGCTCTAAAAATGCCTGTGGAATTGCCTTAAACACCCAAGAACTCTAATGCCAGAGGGTCGTAAGATTCACTAAAAAAGTATCTAAAGGAGGGGATTGGAATTCAGTTCATTGAGAATTTATCAAGGACTTACTGTCTGCTATGTACTGTGCTTCTTGTCTGAATATACAAAATAATGAAGGTGAAGTCTCTGCCTTGTTAAGGAATGTAGAGTTTAGTAGGAGGAAGAATGTACAATAAGAGTGTACAAATACTTCAAGATTATGGACTCCCCAACTTCTATAGTGACCACCATCATGGGTAAGTTTTATGGATGTTAATGGCAAAATGATGTAGGTAACAAGGACATAGTGACAAATGTATTCTTAGAATTTTTACATTGAAAGATTTCCCTGTGGTGTATTTTGATGTTTTAAAAACCACTTATACCAGCATTCAATTTGTTTCTTCTATTAAAATGCTTTCATAGAACATTTTGGTGAATGTTGAATTTCATAACATGAAATAACTCCCCTCTTTTTAAAAATGAAAGATAGTTTGATCAGCAAATCTTTTTCTAAGCACATAAAGAACTTTTTTCCTTTCCGTCTTGAGAATTTATGTTACCACATATAGAATGCTACATTTAATCTCTATTTCTCTTTTTTGTTATTTCTCCCAGTCTTAAATGGATGAAAGAGAGGAGACTACCAAGGACATTTTCTCTATTACTTTCTGGTTACAAAGCTGATTATCCTTCTTGTAGAAAACTTGGAAAATATAAAAAAATAAAATTTTAAGTTACCCATAATTCCACAACACAGAGATAAGCACCATTAATATTCTGCCTTGTCTCTTTTTTCATGCATAGGCATGTCTTTGTATTTCACTTTTATGATATTTGATTTTTCATGAGTATTAATATTATTAAGAAAATACAGGAAATAATTTAAAAGACATACAAATCTGTAGATATAATCATTTTTAGCATTTAAATATTTTTTGTCATTCTCTTTACTCTGCATATATTATTAAAAATTGTACTTATATACTATATGTCATATACCTTGATATCACATATCAGTGTTTTTATTGTAAGCATTCCTTGTGTAATTAAAATAGAAAAAGGGTTTGCTCATAAGTGAAGGTCACGTCCATTGAATAGGGGTTAAAAATTGAATCTCTCTTCCATTAGCTAGCTGAAAAGAGGTACAAGAGTCTGATGGAGAGGAGTGTGAATTGAGACATTTAAAACAAAAATATATTTCTTCACTGAAGTTTACATAAAAATATACTTACTAGCTATAAATGTTGTCCAGGCTAACCCCATGTAATTGCCTAATGTGGCTTTAGACATTTGAAGGATTTTATCACTATTTGTGCTTTAGTTTCTCTTCTCTCACAGTATCACCGTAGGTGATAACTTTTTCACAATTGAGGTTTACTCTCAGTTTCCCTGTTGCTTAGTGAACCAAAGTGGCTTTCTAAAAAAATCATCATGCCACCAAACTCTAAACTGTTGTCAGGATTTTCCCCCGAAGTTTATTTGATAGAGTACCACATATTTTCTGAGGATGAATAATTTTTATATATTCAAATTGTACTGAAGTATGACATACATACTAAAAAGGTACATAAATCATTAGTTTATAAATCAATGGATTTCCACAAAGTCAAAACACCTGTAACCAGCACCCAACTCAAGAAAAGGAATACCACCAAACCCCAGAAGACTTGCTTACATCTCAATATGAAAAAGTTTTGATGCAGCACAATTACCAACTTTATCTCCTGAAGTAATGACCTCTTGTAGCATGTGAAAGGAGCCCAATCAGCCATGGGAGCAGTCACCTTTACTGTACTGGGGCCATGTACAGTGGTGATCCTCAGTTATATAGTATAGGAAGTTATTACCAAGTGCAGAGTACATGCATCTTTTGATGCAGATACTAATGTCATCAATCAGTTGGCTGGGGATCTTTTGTTCTACCAAGATAGAAATTGTGTGTAGGCAAGGAGAAGCTCTTCAAGTGCTGATTTTTGGCAGTGTCTGTATCCCTGAGTGTTTGATGGCAGCAAACAGTGATAGCATGGAAACTGGAGCAGCAACAGCAAGTGGCACTCCCTAGTGCTAAAGCTCTTATGTAAACCAAGGAACTCTGGAATCCTAAACCTGTAAGTGGGGCTGTGGTTTAGCTCAGTTGGTAGAGCATTTACTTTGCATGCTCTGAAGCCCTGGGTTCGATCCCCAGCACAGCAAAAATGGGAGACGGATTTAGCAACTCACTCCTGAAACAATCCTGAAATAATCAGCCATCAAAAACCCTATGAAAAGCAGAGAAGCACTGACAAAGTGCCAGGCATGGCATGGTGGCAGGTAGTGTTTCGTCCTTTTGTACATAGGGTCACAAGAGTCAGATTTGACTCAACAACACCTAAAAACAATGACAACAAACCTGTAAGTGTTTCAGCTCTTACATAGGCCAAGGAGGTTGGTAACCTTAAGCTGTCAACAGCAGCTAGCATTACAATATCAAGGTAGGTCTAGGTATCAGGATCCTTAGCCCTGAGAGTGGCCAGTGTTACAACTCCTGGGTTTAGAGTGTCTGAGACCCTTGGTTGTAAAGACATGACAACTGTCTGGAACTCTTTTAGAGGCCAGGGCCTACAGTTTCTCTTCTTTGTCTCTCTACAGCCTTCTGTCCTTCAGCCTCAGCTTTCCACTCTCTCCTTCATCTTCTCTTTACTTCCTTTGCCCCTCTTCCTGCCCGGGTCACTCTTCTGGAACTGTTACACATGCCTCTTACTGCTTTAGCTACTCATATCATTGCCACCATCAAGAGGTAGTTATTGCTTCCCTTCGCCTGCCATTGTTTCTGCTGCTACTGACTGCTGAACCTGCAGCCCTGCTTCTTTTGCAGCTGTCAATGCAGCTGTCCACCCTGTCACTTTTACTACTCAGCCTGTCAGTTAGTAGATTCTGCCCCTTTAAGGCTATGGTTTTCATGGCTTCTCTTACTGCTGCTGTCAAAGCTGCATGGGTCTCAGCTGCATTTCAGCCAATCATCAGAGCTGTGCCAGGCTGCTTCACTTCTGGCCACTCAGCAGATCCTCATGGATCCTGTGCTACCTCTGACGGACCATGCAAGTGGCTGTTGGCTCTGCTCCTTTCTAATTGTTAGAGCCATGTAGTGCTGGCTCCACTCATACCACTGCTGTCAAGACAGCTGGCTGGCTTCTCCACTGCTTGCCCTCTGCTCTTCTCTCTTCTCTCTGCAGCAACCACGTGTACACCTCTCCCTTCTGTTGGTCCTGCCATCTCTCTGTCTGCCCAAGGCACTTTTCCTTCTAAAAGCTTGTTAAACCTTTCTGTTCTCACTGGTTTCTTTAACTTCCCCTAGGAATAGAAATATTCTTATGCCCGAGCCACTCTGGGAACACAGTTTGTCCAATTTCCTTTCCAGATCTACCTAAGCTTCTCCAAGTGTCTTAGTTTTTCCTGTAATTATTCTTTAAAAGTGTACTTTTTTTTCCAGTACTGGGGGTTGAACCCAGGGCCTCACGGTTGCATGCTTTGTAAGTGCTATGCCACTGAGCTGCATCCCCAGCCTGTTTTTTTTTTTTTTTCTTTTACTTTTTTGAGACAGGGTCTCGCTAAATTATGGAGACTGCCTCTGGTCTCGAACTTGTGATCCTCCTGCCTCTGCCTCCTGAGTCGCTGGGATTACAGGTGTGTGCCACTGCACCTAGCAAGGTGTACTATCTTTAATAAACCTTATCTGTACTCTCTGCTACAGCTTCTGTGTTGAGTATAAATTCTTTTATATGCCAGATACAAGGACCAAGGTTTTGCTGGCAGATTCGTAGACCTGTGCTCCAAATCCACACTCCCCATGTTTCCCTGGCTGTTCCTTTAAGTCAAATTCTTCCTTCTGGCCTCTTATATCCAGTGCATCAAGCCCAGAAGGTGAAAATACAGCTTAGGTTTCCTGCATCATGTCTCACAAGGTTGCAATCAAAATATCAACAAAGGCCCTGTGCTTATCTGGGACTCAGGTAAGATCCACAGATGAAGAGGAAAGATACCCAAGGAATGTCATCCATACTTGGACCTAATGTAGAATAGGAGATTCTAGAATTTGAGCCACATTTGAGCCAGGCTGGGATTTAGCTCAGTGGGTAGAGCACTGCGCTGCAGTCTCTGAGGCCCTGAGTTCAATTCCCAGCACCGCAAAAATGGGAGAAGGGCCTGGCAATCCACTCCCAAGGCAATCCGGAAGCACTCAGCCATTGAAAACCCTATGTGGGTCGCTATGAGTCGGATACCGACTTGACGGCACCTAACAACAACAACATTGTAATGAAATGAGACTGTTGGAGACCTTGGAAAAGGGTGAATCTCTTTCTGATGTGACAATTACGTGAATCATTGGGGGCCAGAGGACATACTACAGCAGAGTGACTCTTCAGGGGGTTCTCCATTTTCCTGATTTCCTAATATTTATGTCTTTGTATGATTGTTTCCCTGAATAATGGAAACTATAACTTGTTTCTGACCAATAGAAAATGGCAAAGGGGTGGGATTTACTTGACTATATGTGCAAGATTATGTGATTATATTATTTAAGATCACACTTATGATAAGGGTGGCCCTTGGGGAAAAGAGCAAAGTGCTGAAGCCCTCAGTCATATCCCATAACCACAAGGAAATTAATTCTGTCAACAACCTGAGTGAATGTAGAAATAGATCCTGCCCCATCTGAGCCTCAAGTGAACTCACATCCCTCAATAGTACCTTGATTAGCCGGGCATGGTGGCTTACGCCTATAATCCCAGCTGCTCAGGAATCGGAGGTGGGAGGATTGCAAGTTAGAGACCAGAGGCAGTCTGCGTGACTTAGTGAGACCCTGTCTCAAAAAGTAAAAACATGGGCTGGGGGTGCAGCTCAGTGGTCCAGCACTTGCAGAGTATGCAAGTGCGAGGCCCTGGGTTCAACCCTTAGTACCACCAAAAAAAAAAAAAAAAAAAAAAAGTACCTTGATTACAGACCTACGAGACGGAGCAGAAGAGGCACCTATGCAGTGCCTGTATTCCTGACCTTTAGAAACTATGATATGATGAATGTGTATTAGTTTAGGCCATGAAGTTTTGGGTAATATTATTACACACTTATAAATAACTAATATGTTATCTTTTTTCCTTTTTATGTTATGAAATATTTTAATAAAATGTTTTTTTTTTAAAAAGACAATTGGCTGCCACCTTGCTTCAGTGGATGAATGAGCCAGCTTACTTGCTGTCCTGCCACTGCTGCGACCATGCTGCCACTCCACTGTCTACACTTCTTTCCCTGTGTTACCAACTAGGCCTGTGCTACCAAAAGAAGGAAAAAGGGTCACATTTGTCCATATGTTGCAACGCCAGGGGAGGCAGCAGGAGAGCATGTCTCCTAGCTTGCTCACCAGTGAGTTCAACAGCCTTCTTATATAGCCAGAAAGGGGGGTATTTGCACCACTTGTAGCAAACCTGTCATGAAAATGAAGGTTTGCATTTACACCAATCACAGCATTGTCTTTTTGAACCAGTCACAGAAGTCCCTCTGATTGGCCACCAGGGAAAGTGCTCCCCCTCTGGTCTGGGTAGAAATGGTTTCAGGGTCATCTAGAGTTCACCAGGACTTGCAATGGCAAAAAAAGTCCAGAGTAAATTGCAAACTATTTGAAACAGTCATAGCTGGAGCTGCACTTTCAGGAGCTGGAGTTATGGTACTGCAGCAATTGTTATGGTAGCATCCTCAAGCCATCTGTGATGTGTTCAAAACCACTTGTGCTAGTTTAAGGGTGGTTCATCTGGTTGCTTGGCTGAGAGTCCTTTACTCAAGGCAGCCAGGGGAACAAGGGAGAGTCCAACAGCTGCCAGTTAGGGAATCAAATTGCCCCATCCCTCAACATCTGTAGTTATTTTCAGGAGAATAAACATTGGAAGGAGAGCTTACAGGAAAAAAAACCTTATTATTAACATCAATATTGATTTTTAATGGTGATTTTTATAATGTTTATTACCTGCTCAGTGCACCAGGGAGAGGTGGGTTACCCTGATCTGTTTCACTAACACAGTTCCAAATTGCCACACTTTGCTATACAACACCCACCTTGGAGCTCTATACAAGAATTCTTCGTTATTATTCCATTTCCTGTGCTTTTGTTTTTCAGCTGTACATGTTGCTCTGTATATCATGGTGTGTAGTTACTGCTTGAATTTGCCAATAGGTTGACTATAATATTGATTTCTTAGCAAAAGAAAGTTTGATGATTTAATGCTGAGCTGTGGGTAACCTGATGTGATGGAGGCTATTAGGTTCAGAATCTAGTTGTGAGTAGTTGGTTTTAACACTTGAATGATCAACTTAGGTACTAACCCATGACTTTGAGTTAACCCTGTTCATTTTGACCTTTTTTTAAAAGACAATGGTACTAAAACTTGTTGATCTGTGTCTGTGGTTCTCTCTAGGCATTAAAATATTATTTCAGACCAAATGTTGAAATGGCTTAGTTAAATGCTGTCTTCAAGTTAGCTCTAATGTAAGCATCACTGATGAAATTATGAGTGATTGTTTTCTTCTTCATTATTTTTTCTGCATTTTCTGAATTGCCTAGTATGAATACTTTGACTTTGTAATGAGAAAAAGTATATTTAAAAACCAAAATGCTCCAATAGTATTCATAAATCCAAAAGGAAGAATTAATAATGTGACTATAGCAACAATTAGAACAAAGCATATCTGCTCATAGAAATGATTTATAGACTATTAGAATTTAAGAAGAATTGCTTTAGCACTTTGAATGTATCTAACACACATGATTGTTAGTGGGATCCTAGTGTTAACATTAATTGGTTTTCTTCATATATCAAATGAGCATAGAACACTAAAGAACTTTAAGGACTGAGTCTTCCTAGTTTAATACAGAGTATTTCTCTTCTCTTTACCTATTTCAGCACTATTAATAATTTTTCTTCTTATCATCCCTTCACACACATAGGAAAATACACCCCTCACCTTTCTTTGTACTTTTGTTTCTTTCCCAGAAAAGACCTGCTTAATCTCACTAGTGCCATTCAAATCTGTTCTTTTCAATATTTTTAAGATTAGTGCTAAATTTAACAGAAGAATTCAATCTATTGCTAATTTTCACCCATGCAACACTGGATTCTCAGTGGTGATAGCTTTTATCATTGTAGAAAAGAGAAGGACATTTTGTTAGGATAAGAGCAGTGGGGTTTGTGCCTATAATCTAACACTCTTCGAAGCTGAGGCAGGAGGATAGCAAGTTCAAGGCCAGCTCGGCTATGTAGCAAATTCCAGGTTCCAGGCCAGTTTGGTCTACATAGTGAGATTCTCTCTCCAAAAAGAGAGAGGGTGGGGGGAAGAAGAGCACATGCAAGAGCAAGCAGTGAGGAATCATGGTATTATTTTATACTTCATTGATATATAGAACATTTAAGCTCACTAAAATGGAATTGCTTGTTAATTTCTCTTGAAATTATATTCTGCTAATATGAACTCTGGGGCTGGGATTTAGCTCAGTTGGTAGAGTGCCACTCTGTAGTCTCTGAGGTCCCAAGTTCGATTCCCAGCACCACAAAAATGGGTAAAGGACATGGCAACCCACTTCCGAGGCAATCCCAAAACAATCAGCCATTGAAAACCCTATAAGGGCCACTGTTGTTGTTAGGTGCCGTCGAGTCGGTATCCAACTCATAGCGACCCTCATAGGGTTTTCAATGGCTGAGTGCTTCGGGATTGCCTTGGGAGTGGGTTGCCAGGCCCTTCTCCCATTTTTGCGGTGCTGGGAATTGAACTCGGGACCTCAGAGACTGCAGCGCAGCGCTCTACCCACTGAGCTAAATCCCAGCCCCATAAGGGCCACTATGAGTTGGATATTACTCGACGGCACCTACCACCACCACCAACAACAACAATATGAACTCCACCAGTTGGTGGTTCACATAAGAAACTATCAAATTTAGGAGTTGCTTGGGTACCATGTCATTTCCTTTTAAGATGCATTTTGTGTCCTTTTTTCTGCCTCCTTACTCTGCCTTTAACAACAACAACAACTCTGCTTTTTATAAGTTGATTAATTCCACATTAGGTACTCCTACATCTGTGTGCAAGCATGCACATGCATACACACATGCACATTTTCTCTCCTTCCCCTCTGCCCCATCTCTCTCCCTCTCTTCCTTTCTCTTCCTCTCCCTGCCTCCCCCTCCACTTCTTCCTTTCCCCATCCTCTGCCCCTTCCTCCTTTTCAGAAATGTTGCACTTCTTTCTATGTGATTCTACTTTTGAAGTGAAATTAAACAATAAACATTATAACAAGCCAGGGCTCTCAATATCCAATGACTTCAATGTGTCTATAACTCACTCCCATAATCTCCACAAAAACTTCCAATCAACCATGTAATCCTCCTAATTAAATATGCATTTACTCATGTTCCAGTATTCAAGATAAATTTTAAATGCTTTTGTTTGCTTTAAGGATTGCAATAATATTATTTTCTGAAACGTTTTGTTGCAAAATTGCATTAAATAATAATTTCTGTTTGCTTTGCTATTTTAGTCCTCAAAGCATTTCACATACAATAACCTGTGGGCTCTTTGGGAAATCCAAATGCTGCTTAGCAATATTACCATGGATAAAAGTTTTCTCTAGTTCCAAACAATTATCTTACAAATAAGCTTTTGAAACTTAACCCATTAGTGTTTTTGTTGTGGTTATTGTTCATAATGATATCCCTATAAAATACAGTTTATTATACTCTTCCCAACCATCCTGGTTTGACATTTTCTCTACTTATTTAGTTTCTTTGTCACACTGACCAAAGTTCTACCTCACTTTTTCATGTATTTTCCCTTAAGGACTCTGCATTTTGTTTTCCTAATCTATGATCCCAGAAGATGTCAGTTTATTTCAATAGAATTTGTAATGTTCTTTAAAGTTTGGCCAATGAATCTTAACTTTGACTTGTGGCTTGATTAGCCATCAGTAGATATTTAAGTACATTTTTTCCCATTTTAGAGGATTTCAATAGCCATTTGGATGAAGGCTAGGAAAGTGTAATTATTTTGCAAGGTTTTTAATCCATATAACCATAATCAATCCATAGATGGTGCCAAAAAATGTATACACATTTTACGAAAGGAAAATCTGCATCAAAATTGTAACACTCAATATGTACCAATAACAAAAGATGACTATAAGTCACATTTGACTTCTGTAGTTACAAGAGGTGCTCAAAGTGGTTATCATCAGCGTCCTGATACTTCTGATTACGGAGGACTACTGCTTGAAGAACATTACCTTATGTCTCAAACTTATCATGAATGCACATAGTTAAGTGGGTTGGAGATTCTGTTGCACACTCATGCCTCCATTGTTGTTGTCCTTCCACGATGTTCTTAAATCTCAAATACTGCTTCAAAATGATCTTGTGCCCCTCAAATAACAACAGTGTTTCCACCATTTTCTTTGTCCTATCTGTCACACTAGCATTCATTTGATTAATGTCATCTTTTGAGTGAACATCATGCTGCACATGGCTACCATAAATCAATTCAACTTTGGAAAGTAGTACACATATATCTCTTAAAATGTGTATACATCTTTTGGCCAGGCCATGTGTCTCACACCTATAATCTCAGTAACATGGGAGACAGAGGCAGGAAGTTCACAGATTTGAAGCCAGAAGTGACCTGGATAACTTAATGAGACCCTGTCTCAAGATAAAAAATAAAAAATGGCCTGGGGGGACAGCTCAGTGGTAGAGCACTTTGTGAAGTATGTGCAAAGACCTGGGTTCAACCACCAAGTACTGCAAAAAAAAAATGTATATACA
Source organism: Pedetes capensis (assembly GCA_007922755.1). Classification (NCBI taxonomy): domain Eukaryota; kingdom Metazoa; phylum Chordata; class Mammalia; order Rodentia; family Pedetidae; genus Pedetes; species Pedetes capensis. The sequence continues at coordinate 11,506 of VMDO01030256.1, read as the reverse complement.
TTTTTTGACACCCCTGGTATATTTAACGCTGTTTCGGAGTGCTTTTCATAAAGATATTTCTGCCAAATTCTTGTTTTCCACTGCCACCATTCATTTTGACAAGAGGGCAAGACATGTAAGGGAGACTGAAACTGGCCTACCTCCCATGCCCTAGCCCCCAAACCATTCCCATTTTGCTATTCCTATGGGCTGGGATTTAGCTCAGCAGGTAGAGCACTGCTCTGCAATCTCTGAGGTCCTGAGTTCAATTCCCAGCACTGCAAAAACAGGAAAAGGATGTGGCAATCCACTCCTGAGGCAATCCTGAAACAATCAGCCATTGAAAACCCTATGAACATCGCTATGAGTTGGACATGACTCGAGGGCACCTAACAACAACAACAACAGATCTGGCTGATGCCTTTTGGTTGAACTGGCCAATAAGACAAGGGAACTGACTTACCTTGAGTAATATAATTAAAGGTCAACACATCCTTTGACCTTACCACCTTACCACCTTACCATCCTTACCACCAAACATCCTTTGGTGGTAAGGAAAGCTACATGATTGCTCTATTTTTATTTAAATCTATTGTAACAAAGGTGAAAGTGTTCCCCTGGAAATTGGGAAATAGCATAGTAAAATGCAAAACAGATGTCCTTGAGTCAGACTGCTGGGCTTGAATTCCACTTCTACCAGTTAATAAATATGTGATATTGGATAGGTTGGTAACTGAGACCTCATTTGTCTTGTTCATAGAAAGAGGCATAATAATGCCTACTTTCTATAATTTTGTAACTAAAGTATTTGGCATATATTGAGTAATTAGTCAAAGTTAGTTTTCTTAAACCTTTGTGTGTATGTGTGTGTGTTTGCTTGTTTGAGACAGGCTTTCACTCTGTATCCCAGGATGGCCTCAAACTTAGGATCCTTCTGTCTCAGCCTCCTAAATGCTGGGATTATGGGCATGTACCCCTGAACCAGGACTCTCTTAAGTCTTTTGCTAACAATTTTATTACGATTAAACATAATAGGTTTCCTTTGGTTGTTAAATCTGTTCACTGTCAAAGTTTGAAATATGTAATTGTTTTATATGCAGAAACAGAAAAGAACTGTGACATGCGTATTGCTGTTTTCTAGGCAGTTACTGAGAAATGCAGGGAAAAACACATAATTAAGAAGTGGAAACAACTGCCTTGTCTTCCTCCTCTTCTCTGTATTTCCATGTTAAGCAAGAGCAAAACTTTAAAATGAAGATATTATGTTCTAACAGTGGAAATGGCTATAGCCCTTTTGCTGGCATAATGGTAAAGAGAGGGGATTTATGAATCAGATAGATTTTGATATGAATCCCAACTGTATCACATAATAGGTTTGTGACCTTTGCCAAGTTAATCTCTTTAAATCTCAGTTTCTTCCCTTATAGAATTGAGAATGATAATCGTATCTACCATATAGGGTTATTTTGAAGGATAAATTAGATAATGTAGGTAAAACACAGTGCACATTCTGACATATTAAAGTAAAGCTTAACTTCCTCCCCACCCTCAATTATAGCCCAGTCTTGGAGATGGGTAGTGCATCACTATAGTATTTCTCATAGCTTCTAATAGGCTAAAGAAACTCTGCTTAACTTTGTTTAATGCAGTATTTTCTGAATTTATTTATCTATAGAACCTCTTTTATCTCCAAATACTTTGAAATATAATTTGGGAAACACTGATTTGCATTTGACAACTCCATTGTCCTTTCTCTGTTTTCTGGTTTTGGTTTTGTTTTATTTTGAGGGTAACCTCATAATTTAACTTTGTCAAAGTCTTGTTAATGTGAGGGAGTGACTAAGCCAATAGAGTTACCTCGCTATGATAAGAACAGAATGTTTTCAACAGTGATGACAAATATTAAGTTACATATCTTTGTACTTTTTCTATCAAGTTAGTGTGGCTTCAAAGTGTATATCTACAGGGGAAGTTTATTCTCTTTATTGACTTTCAGAAGCAATTTACTGTGAAAGTATAAAACATATGTCAGATAGGTTTGTGTTTATTTTATTACTAGTATGTGGGCTGTAGTGCCAAAGTGAACTTTTGTGATACTTCATACAGGAGGAAATGTAATATACTAACACAGTAGAATATTCTTATTTATGATTTTTGGTATCTATATAATACCAAAAGTCATGCATACGCATTCCAGATTCCCTTTTCCTCTAATTTGCATACCTAATGGAGTACTAACTAACTGGACTTCTGGAACTTTTTTTACCTTTGGGTTCTTGTGGCCAGGACAAAATGAAGATCTTATTTCTCAGCATAATACTCTCCCTAACTTGAATGACAAATGCTAACCTCATCCCCTTATTACAAACTATCCCTCAAGACAATACATACAAGAGGAGGTTCCAAAATCAGCAAATGTCTGAATTGTTATAGGAGGAGAGGACCGAGCAGGCAATAGCTAAATATAAATAATGATGTAGTCTTTTCCTTCCAGGGAGCTCACATTTTCAGATTCTATTACATTTTCTATTGCTAACAATGATATTTTACTCTGCATCATAGTTTGAATCTGGAATGTCTCCCAGGGCTCACGTGTGGGAGCCATGATCCTCAGTAGGTAGTGTTCCTGGGAGGTGGTGGAACCTTCAGGAGATGAAGCCGAGTGAAAGGAAGAGAGGTCACTGGGGCTATGTCCTTCAAGGGGATATTGGGACATGGGCCCCTCCTCCTGACTGTCTTTGCTTCACAGCCACCATGAGGTAGTAGTTTTGATCTACCATACACTTCACGTTGTGGTGTTCTGCCTTGCCACAGGGCACAGTGATAGGGCCAAGTGCTTAGGACAAGTGACCATGGAATAAAGCCTCAAAAGCTCTTAACCAAAATAAACCTTTCCTCCTTTTAAGATGTTTATCTCAGGTAGTTTGCCAAAGTGACCCAAAGTTGACTGAGTCTGCTCTCAGATAATAGTTTAGGTAGGGATTCCATATCTACACAAAAATGGCACTGTTAGAGTTGGACAACATTTAAGTTACAGAATATATATATATATATGTATGTGTACATATATATATATATATATATATATATATATATATATATATGTAATCTTTTTGTTTTACCTGGGCTGAAAGGTTGAGAGTAAAATGGCAAGTGGTGGCAGCCATGCCCCAGTATGTAAGTCTAGAGTGTGGCCTAATTCTTTGCCCATTTCCCCCACCTGGATATAGCAACAATTTATTCAGTGGGATTGTCCTTCCCAATGCCTCATAATGCAGGAAAATAAGCTGATGAATACAAGAACACAAGGATAAGTGTAATTTCAAATGTTTATATTATAAGTTTTCTTTCCCTGAAACCCCTATGTTTTCCATCCACTTCCCCTTTTTAACACCCCCAAATTAATATCTTTCTAAATTCTTTTTGCCTTTTGTAGTGTACCTTAGTCAGTAGTTGCTTCACCTTTCACCACCAACTATTCTTATCAGATTCTGAATAGCTCTGGATATTGTGCAATTTGTTATCCCAAAGGGTTGAATACCTTGATGCTTTAGAATTTCCTGACTTGAGTTGTTCCAGAAAACATTAATGAGTAGATAAATTATATGGTGAATTTAGTTTCTAGAAACTTTTATCACCACAAAACAAAAAATACAAAAGTTTCAATTACAGAATACTCTATTTATTAATGGCTGGGATTTAGCTCAGTTGGTAGAGCGCTGTGCTACAGTCTCTGAGGTCCTGAGTTCAATTCCCAGCACCGCAAAAATGGGAGAAGGGCCTGGCAATCCACTCCCAAGGCAATCCCGAAACAGTCAGCCATTGAAAACCTTATGAGGGTTGCTATGAGTCAGATACTGACTCGACGGCACCAAACAACAACAACAACAACAATTTATTAATTGAATAACATGTGTCCTATAACATTTTACAGTAGTGTACCTTATTTTCTTTGCCTCAGTATGAACACACTTTAAGGTTGTATAGAAACTCAGCCTGTTTCAGCTGCTTCAATAGTTCTCTTTTATACTTTCTGAACCTTCTCCTAAGTGCCAAAACAATCAGTTTCCTAGTGAACCAGAATGGCTATGTTCTAATTTGACCTCAGGACTAAAATGGCATTGTCTTAGCTCCTGAACATAAGTCTGAAACTGAGGTGTAACCAAGCCCCACACTGGACAGAGATTATTGCCACTATTAGGGCAGGTCTGGCAGTATGGCCACTTTAACAGAGTCAGCAGTGTGACCATAAGCATTAGACTAAACCCAAAGTCTATAGAGTAAGATTAGTGTTTAACTTTTTATCTGTATGCCCTTGCCATAGACAGGCATGTCCTGTCTAGATATGCCATCCTTGTACATAGGGAAGAGGTGTACCTTAGACTCTGTTCACCACAATTATCCTTAAAGGATGAATTTGTTTTTCAGGTTGAATCAAGATTCAAGTTACCACTCAGTATAGCATGCAGTAGCCCTCCCTCCTAACTCAAGAGATATGTTCCATGATGTTTCATTGATGCCTGAGACCACGAATAGCATTCAACCCTATGTAAACTATGTTTTTCCTATACATACAGACCTATGATAAGGTTTAATTTATAAATTAGCCACAGTAAGAGATTAATAATAACTAATAATAAAATCAAACAATTATAACAACATATTGTAACAAAAGTTATTTAAGATTTATGAATTGCTTATTTCTGGAATTTTCCATGTTATATTTTTAGACTATAGGTAACTGAAATCCAAAAAGTGAAATTATGGGTAAGAAGGGACTACTGTACTAAAATTACATTAACCAAACATTGATTTAACTTGTATTATTTGCCAGTTACTCTTCTAGGTGCAACAGATACAACGATGAAGGACATAGTCCCTAACCTGAAGAAGTTCATAGTTTAGTGAAGGACAGTTGAACCAGATAACTTCAAGTGAAGTGTGCACTACATAGTGTAAATTGGGATATATAATCCAGATGGCCCCCATGTGTCTGTCAGCTTGTCACGTTGTGGGGGCTTGCATGTTGCTGTGATGCTGAAAACTATGACTCCACTATTTCAGATACCAGCAGGGATACCCATGGTGGACAGGTTTCTGCTGAACTTACAGACCAAGGCAGACTAAGGAGAAGGACCCGAAAGTCCACTCCCAAAGCAATTAGCCATTGCAAATGCCACGAATAGCAGAGAAGCACTGTCAGATATAGTGCTGGGAAATGATCCCCAGCCCTAGGTTGGAAAGCATTCAAGAGATGATTGAGGAAGAGTTGCCTCCTCAAAGTAGAGTGGACCTTAATGTTGGAAATGGAATAAAGTGCCTGGGACCTCCTTTTCCTGATGTGACATGACTCAAGATGAGAAGAAACATAGTGGCTGCAACATTGGACTTAAACATAGAAAGAACATGTGCATGGCACAGTGTTGGGTAGTGTTTCATCCTGTTGTACATAGGGTCGCTATGAGTCCGACCCTACTCAACAGCACTTAACAACAATGCAGATGGGTCAGGATCTTTAAAAAAGAGGTCAAACTTTATTCTGTAAGTGAAATAGAGCTTTTTTAGAGCCTTGGTGGTGGTGGTAGGTGCTGTCAAGCCGGTATCTGACTCATAGCGACCCTATGTACAACAAGCGAAACACTATTGTCACTGCTTCTCTGCTATTCATAGGGTTTTCAATGGCGGATTGATTTTTGGGAGTGGGCTGTCGGGTCCTTCTCCCAAGCGTACAGCACCTGGTGTTCCCAGGCAGTCTCCCATCCTACTACTAACAAGGCCCAACTCTGCTTAGCTTCTGAGATCTGATGGGATCAGACACCACAATGGTACGGCTGTAGGCTTGGAGCCTTAAGCAAAAGAATAATCTGCATATTTTTTCATTTTAAAAAAATTCTCTGAAAGTCATGAGGACAATGAATTGGAAACCTAAGACTAGTCACCTGGAGACCAGTCAGGAAGTTGTTAATGGTGATTTAGGTGGTATTGATGACAATGAAGATGTGTTGCAACAGGAAAGGAATGAGACTACTCCTGATGTGGCTAATATTTAAACTTCTCTATATGAAATACATAACATAATAATCAAAAAAAATTGTATTGACAGTTTTTCTGTACATGGTAAAGGGTAGTCATTGGTCTGTACAGAGTGACTAGACCACTGTCTTGAAATTACTTGACCTTAACATCAACCACACTATAATCAAATTCCAACATAATATTTCTGAAAGTATACCACAGTCCACATGCAGCAAAATAACTCACAGAACTTGTTAAACCTGTAGATTTCCATACCTAACCCCAAACATACTGAGTCAGGAATGGACTCAGAAAGCTCAATGTTTTAAAAAGTCTCCTAGGTAATTTTCATGCATTTTAAAGTTTGAGGATCATTAGTATTGCCAAAAAGTTCTCCAAATATGGACTGGGAATTGCTGGTCCCTGAGATTCTCTCAGTGGTCCATGAAGTCAAGACTATTTTCATAGTACTATTTAGGCATTACTTTATTCACTATGTTGATATTTACATGGGTGATGTAAAAGCAATAGTAAATAAAACTTCTGGTATCTTTAAAAACTAAGACAGGAACACAAAATTGTATTAATTGTATTCTCTATCTCTATGTACTTACAGGAAAAAGAAAATACCAGTTCCATGTAAGAATTCTTCAATGAGTCAATAAGAATAATTAATTTTGTTAAATCTCTACCCTGAACAACTTACAGAAAGCATTTCTGCAGCACACTAATGGTTGTCTAAAGGAGAAACAATTGTGTGACAGGGTTCTCAGCTGAGCTAGCTGTTTTCTTCAACAACTCTTTTTAACTTGAAGACCTACTGACAAAAAACAGTTATTCAGACTTAAGTATTTTGAAGACTTTTTCTTGAAGATAAATAGTGAGCCTGTCACGGAAAACAGCTGATAGTACTTGTTGCCAATGATAATGTAATTTATGTTTTTAAGCAAAAATTAGGATTTTGAAAAACTTTTATCCTCTCTCTGAGCTTAATAACCTTCTATTACTTAGAATTTTCTGATGGCATTAATGGTGATATTAACAACTGATTTATTTTTTGATATTGTTTAATTTTGAAATGAGTCACCGTTTGGAAGTCTGTATAACTCAAGGAATCAATATTCCAGATAATATTAACAAAAACATGGATGAATAAAAGATCCATTCAATGTGCAAGATAGACCAATGGATTTTCATTTAACCAACTAGAAATAGTTCATTGATATGGTTTCAAGTTCTACCTTATACCTAATGTTTAAGAAACTAACACTTGTTGAGTTTTGGTGTAGTATTGAAGAAAACTATTTTTAAAAAGATGCCAGCAGTTGTATTCACTATTTCTTTTGAATCATCTATGTAAATATCAACAAAGTGAATAAATAATGCCTACTAAGTATTATTATGAAAATAGCCTGGCATGGATCACTGAGAGAATCTCAGGGACCAGCAGTCCTCAGATAATATTTAGAGAACTTTTGGCTAGATTGATTATATATATATATATATATATAGATAGATAGATAGATAGATAGATAGATGTATATGTATGTGTGTATGTATATGTATATATGTGTGTATGTATGTATGTATGTATATACATACATACATACATACATACATACATACACACACACACATATATATATATATATATATATATATATATATATATATATATATATGCAGCTGTAGCCCTGTGGTGTCCGATCCCGTCAGATCTTGTAAGCTAAGCAGGGTCAGGCCTGGTTAGTACTTGGATGGGAGACCACCTGGGAACACCAGGTGCTGTAGGCTTGGGAGAAAGATCCCGCTACCCACTCCCAAAGAACAATCAGCCATTGAAAACCCTATGAATAGCAGAGAAGCACTGAGAAAGTGTTTCGCCTGTTGTATGTAGGGTTGGTATGAGTTCGACACCAACTCAATGGTACCTAACAACAACAGGACTAGGTATTTTTCATAACAATTCTAAGAATTGTTTACCTGTAAGTATGACATGTCATGCACAAATTTGTGACCTTTTCAACAGAATTGCTTCTATTTCCCTAATGCCTTTAATATACTGCTTCCAAAGGATTCCATCTCCCAGAGATTTTTTTATGTTATGTAAAGTCCATAATCCATTCCCTGATGTAGTATTGCCTTTAAAACATACAGTATTTGGGAATGTAGGGCAGAAGGGCAACTTACTGTACTATACATGGCTATGTGCTTATTTCATTTGTTGGCTTAAAAAATTGGTAATGAAAAAAAAATGATTTTGGTCACTTTCCCTGATACCACTCTTCCCCCCTCAACAGATGATTTGTAATAACACAGAATGCTAATAACCAATGCTTTAAATAACAGCCAACTCATATTGTACCTGTTCTGCAACAGACTAGGTTTTAACTAAAGGCTATGTGGAAGCATAATGACATCTTGAAGGAGTGGACAGTACTGATTTGGTCTTGTTCCTAGTGAACTACAAACATTCATTTCCAGATTTTTTTTTTTTTTTACAGTACTGGGGGTTGAACCCAGGGCCTTGTGCCTGCATGCTCTGCAAGTGCTGGACCACTGAGCTGCGCCCCCAGCCCTTTTTTTTTTTTTTTTTCCACTTTTCGAGACATGGTCTCGCTAAATTTCGCAGACTGCCTCTGGTCTCAAACTTGTGATCCTCCCGCCTCGCCTCCGGAGCTGCTGGGATTACAGGCGTGCGCTACCACACCCGGTGAAACTAAATTTTTGTAATCAAAAGAACTTCTATGAAACAGTCAATTTAAGAAAATTAAATTTGGTTAATTGGTGACAGAATCATCAAGAAAGAACAACAACAAAAAATGACACAAAACAGAACTTTGAAAAAAGAGAGGCTAATCTGTATTAAAAGTTTAGATAATTTTTTCTGTTTTATAGAAGTATCCCATAAGGTCTTGGTTTGATGAACTTTGGTATCCTTCTTTGAAATAGTTGACCTTCCCTGACTGCCAAAACAGTATGGGCTGTATAGGAAAGAACTGAATCTTTGGAAGCTATTGTGGACAAAATGAATATTCAGAAGTCCTCTTCAATTGGTTCCAGATTCTTCTAATGAGAAAAACATTTGTTATGTTGGAATCCTTCACACTTACATCTTCTTCATTCTAAACATTAGTGAATTTCCAAGTGCTGAATCCATTGTACTATTAGGTTGTCTGGGTAGTATTGAATGTGTGCTTAGTTTTAGAATAACTATTTTGGCCTTCAGTTTCCTTTATTACTTGTACGTCACTCATTATGAATATTTCCTTTTTTTAATGTTAAAAGTAGAGTATGGGTTGAAAGAGATGCTAGAACAGCTTTCTTCCTCTCTCTGTGTTTTGAGTTTGAATGCCAAGGTCCTGTAAGTATGCAATCATTATGACTGGAACATTTTCATATAAGATGTTTTAGGATTTATATCACATTTTGACACATGTTAAAAGTGAGAAGAAAAGGCCCAGATACACAGAACTTACTACATGGTTGGTACTCAATAAATATTTGCTCTATGAATCCATGTTCATAAATAAATGAGACCAGAACCATAATATCATTAGCTTTAGAAAGAAGTAAAAGGGATTGGCCACCAGTATGATCCTATATCAAACTTCTATACCTTGTGAATGCTAGCTAAAAAATGTCTCTGTAGTGCTTAGGAGCTATCCTCTTATTAATATTTTAATTGAATGATATTTGGTAACAGTATTAAGAGTTGCTGTAGCCTGTTTCATTACCTTTATTCCCAAGATAGGTGCATGCCCAAACCTTTCTTCATTGTTGATCATTTGTATTGAGTCTGTATTTCCTCTGCTACTTAATTATTACCTACTTCTGATATATCCCTTCTCCTAAAATACTTGAGCCACCTAGTTTTATTATTAATGACTTTTAAGAATGAAGCTTAAGAATTCTTTATAGAATTGCAGTTGATACTTACTGCATACCTTTATGTTCTCAAGATAAGTATCATTTAAGTTATACTGGACCCAGTTATTTGTGCTTAAGAAAGTAGAGTCTACATTATGTATTTTTGGAATAGGCTCACTTTAGTGTTCAGATTAGCTATTGATCATTACATTGTCAAATATCAAGGACTATAAATACACTGGAATTATGAAAATGATAGCTTTTTGTTATTTGACTCTGAAAATGTATTTATCAGATATAACACATTAACACTTGTGCATATATCTTTAGTTATCTTTACAAGTCAGATAGGCATTTAACTAGAAATTTTTATAGTTTGTCTTAATGAATTTGCCTAACTTTCCAGGAAAGAAAGGGGAATAAATGGCCTCACAATTATCTTGAAACAAAGTACATACTTGGATGAAACCCTGAAATGATAGCTATCCTGTGATCAGGGTTTAGGTCATTAGTGGTTGGTTGACAATTAATGATCAGTTTTCCTCATCAGACACAGTTAACAAATTAAAGACTTTCTTTTCTATGAGATGGGTGCTATGTTTTTGTAGAAAAGCAGGGTGAAATTAATAGTTGATTTGCAATGATTCCATAAGGATAGAAAAAGAAATGTAATTATGTTCTTTTCTCAGATTTGATTACAGAACCTTAGAAATCTAGAACAATCTTACCCACTTCAGGCAGATGCTGCAACTCAATCTTCTGATTACCACTTAAGTGTTACTTTTACTATGTTACCCTGCTTTTAAATGAAGAGTATTAGCAACTTAAAAAATATCAAATACACAGCAATTTGTTATTTCACAAATCATGAATCCTGAAGGAAAACTTTCTTTTTTTATATATAGGAAGATATCCTAATAACCCAGTATCAGTTTGGAAAGTGATTTGGAAATTGCATTTCTCTTACTAGCCATGGTACTAGTTATGCAAAATTCATTTCACTGTATTAGATTATACTCTTCCTAATGGCAAATGGCTAATGTGTAGATGATATTTGCAAATGCCTAGAGGGCAGGGGTGCTCACTTCAGTGACACATATACTAAAATTGGAATGATACAGAGATTAGCATGGCCCCTGCGCAAGGATGACACGCAAATCCGTGAAGTGTTCCATATTTTCTTATTGGAGAAGGATGTGGCAATCCACTCCTGAGGCAATCCTGAAGCAACAAGCCATTAAAAACCCTATAAGGGTCGCTATGAGTCAGACATGACTCGATGGCACCTAGCAATAACAAAGAGGGGAGGGGCCATGTTTTATTCTTTTCTGTAGCCCCATAGCCTGCCACAGTGCCAGGCATTTGTGTGTTGTTGTTGTTGTTAGGTGCCATTGAGTCAAGTCTGACTCATAGCGACCCTGTGTACAGTAGATCGAAACACTCCCCGATTCTGTGCCAGGCAAACCATCTTATTTATGTTTAAGCCCATTGTTGCAGACACTGTGTTAATCCATCTGGTGGAGGGTTTTCCTCTTTTGCGTTGACCTGCCACTCTTCCAAACATGATGTCCTTCTCCAGGGATTGTTCTCTCCTGACTACATGTCCGAAATATGTAAGACGCAGTTTGGCCATTTTTGCTTC